>VKOC01022919.1:0-40266 GCA_009364415.1 Spea multiplicata
GGGTTAAGTCTTCGGCCGGCCCTGTCCGGGTCATACACAAGAATCAAACACTGGAACCACGCACTCACGGGTCTGGAACCACGAAAGGGCAACCAGTAACTGAACTAGCTGGTTAATATAGTCACAGCCTGCAGGAAGAGGAGGGGTTAACTTGGACTCAAAAGTTATAAGAGGAAGGGGGTGCGGCCTAACAACCCTGACAGTACCGCTCCCCTAAAGTGCGTATGAAAGGCTCGTACTAGTCTAGGGGCATGAACATCCTGGGCAGGAACCCAAGATTGTTCCTCAGGTCCGTATCCTTTCCAATGAACTAAATACTGCAGGCGACACCTGGACACACGAGAATCGATGATAGACTGAACTTCATATTCATCATGACCATTAAGCGGAATCGGGGGAGGAGCTGAAGCAGTGAATCGGTTGCAAACAAGTGGTTTCAGCAGACATTCGGAATACGCATGTTGGGAGGAAGATCTAAGGTATAAGCCACCAGAATACGCAGAATACGGTAGGGACCCACAAAACGAGGGGCCAGTTTGTGAGAGGGAACCCGGATGTTCAAATTGTGAGAGAATAACCAAACCTTCTCCCTGACCTGGTAGGAAGGAGCCGGAAGCCGTTTGCAGTCAGCCTGGAGCTTGTACCGTCGTGCCGATAACTGACGTGAGTCCTTGACCTGTGCCCACATAGATCAGAGTCCTCAAGAGCAGGAATGCTCTGGGGTGGAAAACTATCGGGTAGCATGGCAGGTTGCATCCCGTAGTTTACCAGGAAAGGCGAGAGACCAGAGGTGATGGATACATGGCTATTATGAGCAAACTCAGCCCAAGTCAACAGGTCAGACTAGTTGTTCTGATGATCCGAAACGTAACAACGAAGGTACTGCTCCAAGCCCTGGTTTCAGCGCTCTGCGGCTCCGTTAGATTGTGGGTGATAGGCCGAGGAAAAGGAAAGGCATATCCCCAACTGTAGACAAAAGGCACACCAAAAGCGAGACACAAACTGACTCCCTCTATCCGAGACTATTTCTTTAGGTATTCCGTGCAGCCTAAAGATCTCCCTAGTAAAGATGTTTGCCAATTCTTGCGCATTCTTGGGATACAGTGGCACATCTTGGAGAACCGATCCACTATGATCAGAATGACAGTATTGTTCTGGGAGGGAGGAAGTTCCACAATGAAGTCCATGGAAATGTGTGTCCAGGGTCTTTCGCCATTGGGAATAGGTTGCAGTAAACCCACAAGAAGATGCCTCAGATCTTTACTTTGAGCACAGGTCTGGCAGGAGGCAACAAATTCCTTAATATCATTACGGATCTTGGGCCACCAGAACTGACGGGTGATATCCCAAATCATTTGATTCTTACCAGGGTGGCCTGCGACAATGGTAAGTGCGCAGGCAGGCACTGCCAGAGAGACACATCCAGCTACTTGCTGCAGGATTTCATTTCCCCTATAAAAATTTAAAAATTGTTCTATCAGAATAAGGTAGGAGATTGAGCAACATCAGCAGCAGAGGTAGCAGAGGGCAAGCATGGGCAGACAGAGACATCCAGCTACTGAAGCAGGACTGAATTTCCCCAAATAATAAAAAAAACCTGACCAGAGTAGCCTGAGTAGCAGCAGCAACGGTAGACAGGCACATCCAGCCCCTTGATGCAGGACTGTATTTTCCTCAATATTAAAAAACAAATAAAAGAATTGACCACCCCAAAGTAACCCCTTTTTGCCCCTGAAGCAAAATTGTGTGTACATCCGTACACACAAATCCGTAGGTCTGCCGTCAGGGGTTAACTTGGTGCAACTTGGCCGACAGAGACCACTGGTCTCCCTGCTCCAACAGTTAAAAGTCCGTACAAACAACCAATAAATTCGCTTGTATGGACCTTTAACTGTTGGAGCAGGGAGACCTGTGGTCTCTGCTGGCCAAGTTGCGGCACCAGGATTTTAAATGTCCGTACGAGCAGCTCTATTCGTCGCCAGCAGGGGGCTCGTGTGCCATCAACCAATGAAGTACACATGCTGGCGATTAATAGAGTCGCTTGTATGGACATTAAAAATCCTGGCGCCAAAGCTGCTGCGTAGTCCGTACCGTGTTAATCCCATATTAACCCATTCTACAAAAAAAAACGGAAAAAAACTAAGAAAAAACGAACACAAAGAATGTACACAAATACTCACCCGAACCGAACACAGGAATGGGCGAATATTCGGGGAATACGAAGATTTTTCCCCCTACGGAGACGAATTTGAAGAGTTGGCCGGTGCCCAAGTCTAGTTATGACTCTTAGCAAGAAGACGATGCCTCTGCCTAACACATTAAAAGTTAGGTCAGTCCAATTACAAATGGACTGTAGTTGCCGGTAAAAATGGGGGAAAATGTCCCCTACCCTGTATTTGCCACCACTCTTAATGATTGATTCATTATTTTGTGTTGTCCCACAAATCAGAGGTTTTACGGTAATGTAAATGTGCAGCTGTGTTAAACCCAATTCAGGAACATTAACATCTAAAACACTCTGTATGGAGTGGGCACATTGCATGGTCCCTTGCCGTGCCTAATTTGTCACCAATATTTAATTATCATTGAATTCTTGTTTTGCGTTGCCCACAAACTAGAGATTTTGCTGGTAGCTTAAATTGGGCAACTGTCTTAACCACATACAATGAAGCCTTTTAAGACGTACAGAAGCATTGCTGGCTTCTTGCTGAGTGATCATTTGTAATGGCTGCAAGTGGGGGTGCTGCTAAGTCATTTTCCTTCCTACCTCTGAGGGATAAATATTTTTTCTAATTTGGGGGGGAATTCAGTGTTTTGTACTGTGGAGCTCGATATGTTCCAATGTCAACCTACTCCCAGTACCTTTCTACTACGCTGCTGCTGCCATATCACCTAGGATCAATTAATTAACCTGGTCAATTTTTAACGGTAATGGTGGTGCTGCAGTGTAAAGTTTGTGTGGATCTCTTTATTAACCTTGAAATGGTGCTGCTGTAGGTGAAAGGTGAAAAAAAATGAGGCGGAAAAACTTTCCATCAAACAACACACACAAATACTCTCCTCTCATGAATATCAAACAAATAAACGACCACTGCCTTGCTAAAGAAGCTGAGGGTAAAGGTGATGGACTGGCCAAGCATGTCTCCAGACCTAACACCTATTGAGCATCTGTGGGGCATCCTCAAACGGAAGGTGGGGGGAGCGAAAGGTCTTTAACATCCACCAGCTCCGTGATGTCATTATGGAGGTGTGGAAGAGGACTCCAGTGGTAACCTGTGAAGCTCTGGTGAACTCCATGTCCAAGAGAGTTAAGGTAGTGCTGGAAAATAATGGTGGCCACACACAATATTGAGGGAACAGCAAATTTACACAGGCTGTACACTCACTACTTTACATCGTAGTGTAATTTCTTCAGTGTTGTCACATTAAAAGCTATAATAAAATATTTTAAAAAATGTGAGGGGTGTACTCACTTTTGTGAGATATTGTATATATAATCTTGCTATAATATAGCAGATGTGTAATATTTACTTTAGCCCAGTAAATTGTAGGTGGCTTAAAATGTAATTTTAAATAACAGGACACTTAAAAAAAGCTAAAACCTAAGTTCAATTACCTGTGAAGCTGAGTATATTTCCAGTTACATTTGATACAGATGGTCTCCAGACTGATGAAAATTAAAAGTTTGTTTTGTGAGAATTGATATGTTATGTTCAGCACATTTCTATTTATACACATGATCTTATCACAAACTTTAATTTCCTGTCTACTGTAACTTAAGAAATCCTATTACATTGTAAATCATTGCATTATCTTTCTCATGTTTTCTTCTGCTACTACCACATATCACATTTCATGATCGAATATATACACCATGTTTTATTTGAAGAGGTAATATTTCCAATCTGAAGTTGCAGAATGATTACAGTAATAGCAATAGTTATATATGTTGTTAAAGCATATTAATTCTATAAAACATAAAATAAAAATTAGACTTGTGCACAGTAAGCAAAATCGATTTTGGGCAACATTCTCACTTTTTGACACATTTTCTGGCAACAAATTTAGAAAACTGGTCCCCACAGAGATAGAATGGTTAAACAAGTGGAGCAACAGTATTATTAGGGCACTGGGCCTGTCTAAGCAGACACTGGCAGATGATAGGCACATGCTGCAGGACTTAATGTTCCTAATATTATATACATTTAAGAAAAAGGTTTCTCCCAGATTAAAGGCTGTCAAAGAAGTACAGCAGTAGTAGTAGAGCGCTAATAAAAAATGAATTGTCCACAAATTAGAAGTTTGGGTTGTAGCATAAATTGACAACTGTCTGAAACTACTCAGGAACAGGTTTTAAATTTCAAACAACTAAAAGCCCAGTACAATGCCTGGTTTTGTCACCAATATTTTTTTATCAATGAAGAATAATACATGATATGATATAAAGAAAAAAAATAATTTGTCAACAACAAGTTTGGCTAGTAGAATAAATGGTCAACTGTCTTAATCATCTCTACTCAGGAACAGGGGAAGGTGTCTACTGCAGTCCCTGTAATACACTACAGTAGGACACTACAGCTTATCCAATCCACACTACAACAGTACATTTTCTGCACTAAAATAAACTAACTTGCAGTATGGTAGGTGAGCAATGAGCATTAATCTCAGCCTCTGCTAAAATAACTGTCACTTCCTCACACTCCAACTCCCATGAGCCTGTAACTGCTGCTAATGACAAGTTAAAATGGCAACAGCACACCTATATAGCTATTGCTTCTCCCTTCAAATGCTCATTGGCCAGAGTGAAAAAAGTAAGGAAAAACTCCCAAAGGTTGTTGGAAATTTCCGGAACATTTGCAATTCGTTTTCAATGTTTTATCAGACATGGCCCTCGTTCTCGTTGATTCATACAAATGCACAAAACATTCAATTTTCGTTAAAAATAAGGTCAGTACGAAAACAAGCGCGCAAGTCAAACTTATATTATTTTCAGTTTTACAAAATAGTTGTTTCAGACAGAACTGTTTTGCCCAATATATCATCTTTATAAAATACTTTTATTTATTAAATGCCCTGTCTACTAATTCTTTAATTTGAAGTTTTATATTTTTTGTATCATATTTCACAACATTTTCTTTATAAACATAAAGGTTAGAAATATGATGTTAAAAAGGAGAAATAAATTACAATAAAACGAGAACTTCTGCCAATCTTGGGAGGGGACATCACCGAAAGCGCTGTCATTTGGACCTAAATTGAACCTAGGGCAATATTTTGTTAATAGGATCAACGTATAAGAACCCTTAATAACGTGAAGTATAGCAGTCAGAAACCCTATAGGTGCCACACCAGGTATCCAGGCAAGATGACACTTCTTATGCATCTGTATCTTTTTACTGGTAAGGTCCAGTGTTTTTATATGTGGATTCAGGACAGCAACAAGAAAAAGAGGGTTTGAGTGCTTGAAGAGAGATGAACACTGTAACATGGCTTCTATAAAAGAGCAATTAGCAACACTGGGTCCTGCTAATTGGAGTAATACAAAGCTGTCATCATACAGCCTGATATGCCATATATGGACATATTTTGCAGATGTCAAATAGTGCTGATTGTATCATATCCTCTATGTGTAACTTAAAGCTATGCATAGTATGCCATCCCTGAGTCATCAAACCCCATTTACACGGTAAAACGGATTACTGAATATTACAACATAATCCAGTTACAGGGCCAGTAGCTGTAGTAACAATGCAAGCTGTGACCAATACTAACAGATAACAATAACTCTTAAACACAAGTATGTATTCAGTTGATTTATGTAAGAGGTTATTTAACACATAACACAGATTATACACTGGAACGAGGTTCTATTAACCACTGACAAATGACAAATCAACTTTTCTGTTAAAGGTCTCAGTTACAGTGTTCTTCCCAATCTTACACATTACAGAGTATTACTTGATCCCTTTTTTGACGCTTCATAATTAATTGCTTAAAACACCATGGGCTAATTAAGGTAGTAAATTGATAAAAGAGCTGAAATTACATTTCATATAAATTACCCTGTCATTTTATAACTGAGCAAAATATGACATAATAATGCAGTATGCAAAACATATAATCATTGTTAAAGCTAAATTAGCATTTTTATTGTATTTAATAGGTTACAATTGATTATGTTATGTGATAGTTTGAAACAAACTTGAAGTCTGTGTTTAATGGTTAATTTGGTAAAATAGGATAGGACATAAAATAGGATAATTAATTTGCATTGACTGCTACATCCAATGTTACCTTTTGCAAATGAAATAAAGTGGTATAGTGTTTTCAGGAACACTGACAGGTGAAGTGAATAACACTGATAATCTTGTTATCATGGAACCTGTCATGTGGGATATATTAAGCAGCAAGTAAACATTTTGTCCTCAAAGTTGCTTTGCTTGAAGCAGGAAAAATGGGCAAGCGTAAGTATCTGAACGACTTTGACAAGGGTCAAATTGTGATGGCTAGATGGCTAGGGTTAGAGCATCTTCAAAACGGCAGCTATTGTGAGGTGTTCCCAGTCTGCAGTGGCCAGTACCTCAAAAGTATCAAAAGTGGTCCAAGGAAATAAAAGCAGTGAATCGGCAACAGGGTAATGGGCAGCCAAGGCTCATTGATGCACCTGGGGAGCAAAGGCTGGTCTGGGTGCCATTCAGGGTGTCCATACTGCATATATATATATATATATATATATATATATATATATATATATAGCTAAAGTTCACATGTGCTTTGAGGCAGCTCTGGGTGCTTTTTTTCGGCATAAAGAAAGGTCTGTATGTCAAGATTTTCTTTCATCTGCCCCAAGAGACGCAGATGATAAGGTGACTAAATCAGAGAGGTTTAAAAAGCGGTTGGGGAGAAGCTGCTTTATTTGCTCTTTTCCTTTACTTTCATATTGGTGAATCTCATTGTGCCTATAGTGGACAGGTATGGCTTTGGCATGATGAGCAATTTCATCAGCGAATGGCATTACACCCTAGCATAAGGTGGGACCAGTTTACTACTCCCCCAAAAGCCTCATTTTCCCTATCCACTGCAGGCCCCACATCACTTCAACCACCTGTCTAGCATCAGATTGATCTAATAGTTTGATGCTATACTCTCTTAGCTGATTTTAATGAAATGTAAATTTGGCCGATAAAATCAGTTGACACTGATCTTAGGACGAATTTATCTGGGGTTGTTGGCTGTTCAGGGAGGGGAACTGATGTGGTAACACCAAGCCATTGGGCTCACTAGAAATCCGGCCTTTTTGGAACGTTTTCCCATCGTAGTGGTGCTGAAGATTTGGGGCTTGTTCAGGGACAAAAAGGTCTGGTTTCATCATGACAACATGTCTGTGGTGTAGGTCATTAACAAAGCGAATTTCCATCCTCTCATCCAATTGAGGCATTTAGTTTTAAGGTGCTTGGTCCTTAATATGTGGGTGAGGTCTGTGCATATGCCAGGAATTCATAACCACATTTCAGACTTCTTGTGGGTCAGCTTCTGTCAGTTGGCTCCAGAGTCGATGGAGGATGGCCTCCCCTGTCTGGATTAGATCTGGAACCTAGGGGACAGCAAGCTATGACTCTTACTATGGAGATCCATGGTTTACAGCTACATGAAATTCCTACATTGGGATTTGGCATGGATGGCTTGATTTGCTTCACATGGCCGGTAGTCCTTCTTCGTTCTCCATATGGTTGTGGTCTTGCTTTGGTATATGCGTGATTTATTTGGGGCTGGAGTCTTGGTGTCTGTGGCTAATTGCTTCTTGGTGACTTTGGCCTTTTATTTTAAATTGATGAGCATGGCCAACCTGATAAGGGCTTAAGGGTGGTATTACAGAATAGCAGTATAGCTAGCCCTATATGACAGGCTAGGAGTTGGTTAGTTGGCTACTTTGAGGTTGGTAGCAATAGAAAGGTTACTTAAGATGGGTCCCCACATGACATGCAATAATTGAAATTTATCTTACCATGGTTGTTTCCCAACCCTCCCTCCAGTTTTTAGGTGATGCCACTGTCTAGGCTGGCATAGGGTCCTGTGGAAATTTAGCACTAGAGCAGGAGGTATTCCTCACAAAGAGGGCCATGGTGGTTTATCTAACATCAGTATACACTGTTGTGGTACACCTAGGCAAATTCTTGCAAGATCTCTCTGAAAATATTAACAGAAAATGTCCTTGCCTTGGTAAAAGAAGTGTGTTTTGGTTCATGATCCCTTTTGATGTTTTGTTTTAATGTTACAGTGTGGTTTAGAAATAAAAGCTGTGAACTCCAACTCTGTGCCGTGTCTTTACTGGATTTGTGGGGGATATTTATCTTGACATCCATGGTGTATGGTGGTGTATGAGTCATGACACAAAACTAGCGTGATTAGTCAAACTAATTTAGCAGTATGTTATGTGTATATTTGCTTTATGATTATAATAATTGTACTATGAAAAAACTGTATGTATGATGTGGGAAAGCTTTTAAGTCTTATAATACATGTTTCTACTATATTTTGTAAGCAAATTTTACCACAAGAGGCCTTAACATCTTGCTTGCAGTAATATCATTAAATATTTGTCAGCTGTCTAATACAAGAATGCGGTCTGACAGCAGATAAGGAGCAGTTTGCTGATTTAGTTTAGCCAATCTTTATCTATAAAGCTGAATTTTTTTAAATGTTCTTTCCTTATCAGGATAGAATTATGCAAATATACAGTACAATCACCTAGTTAAAAAATGGACCAAAATAAACTCATTTCATGCAGAATGTTAAAATGTGCCCTTGTAAAAATTTAACATTAACTCTGAACTAATCTGTACCCTAAGTGGCATTGATGCAGAACCGGGAGATGTGTGCCCTTAAGTATTATAATCATTTGTAAAGACAAGAAATAACATAAACACTAACTCCAAACTATACTGTTGCTGTTAAGTGTGAGCGATCATACCTCTTTATAATAGCCGTTATGTGAGTTATCGATATTCACAAGTTTTTTTTTCCCAAAATGTGGCTTTGATTTCAGGTTGCACAAATCATATGCTTGCAGTTGGAGAGCATGAGCGTATCAACCAAAGAATTCTACTATTAGAACACTAGTAATGTTAAAATCTAGTAAAGGCACACATCCACATAAGGCTGCTCATTTCTCAACCTACTTATTCATCACCTAATACCATCTTATCTGCACATATTATGTTGCACAGAATGATGTTTATCTGATATGAAGGTTCTTCTCAAGGGTATAAAATGCATATTACAAAAATATATTATCTCCACAACTTCAGTAAACGTTGGCAGGTTATATCTTATGTTTTTTTCTTGTGTCTTCTGCTTTCAAAGCAATTTGCTTCTCTAGGGTAATACACGGACAATGAGTTTAGACACCCTATTGGGAATAACGTCAGAAAGAATGCTAAGTAGAGCAAGCATTACGCTTAACATAAGACACAGCTGCATGATCCCATTAATTAGCTGTTTTATTTGTGACCAACTTTGCTTTAGGTGGGTATATTTCCACCAAATGTGAAGATTGGTACCTTCTTCTCAACAATCCCTCCGACACATGGCTGAATTATTGAGGAACATCCAGTGAATGTATTTAGGACAAAGTTAACAAAGTATTAATATCTTAGGCTGTTCTAGAGTTGCGGCAGAACACATCCTCCATAGTCCATTGTTTTCTGACACCCATTCAGTGGCAGGAAAATGCTTCCATTGAAATCAATAATTTAAGAATGCAAAGTCTATTTGTTATTCTGTTGTACTACTTTAAGCTGTACAAAAAACTAATAGTATTGTTTAGAAGATTATATTTTAAGTAAAGTAGTGAATATACAAGAAGTCAATAAATCCTTTTAATAAGTGATTTTATAATAAAATAACTAACATAGTTGCACATATTTAGCAACTTCAAAAGAATAGTAACTTTAGAAACACATAACCATGCACCTCAATGGGCTTTGTGGCACTAGCGTTCATTTGAAGATACAATATGTAACAGATTTGCATTGAATCATGTTTAGAACTGGCATGTGTTAAAAGGGTCAATTTGGGTTTCTAGGACAAAATTTGCCTCCAGCTTATATCACATGTCATCTCAGTGAACATTCCAAATTGAATAAGGTAATGTGGCTTGAAAAACACACTGCAGTGTTATTTAATTGATCCCATGTAAGGACACAATCTAGTAGTGACGTTGCAGGAATGCACACATCAGCAGTGTAAGTAGGCATAGAGTCCAGGGGCATGGTGCAAAAGGACAGTGGTGTCTCCAGCTTTCATATTTAGGGAGGGCACATGGGGGGACAGGGACCAATGTAGGGGGGGGGATTATAAAAAGTTACATATACAGCAGCCAATATATATTAATATTAGCCCCTGCAGCCAATATATATTGATATTAGCCCCTACAGCCAATGTATACAAATATTAGCCCCTGCTGCCAATATACATTAATATTAGCCCCTGCTGCCAATATATATTAGTATTAGTTCCTGCTGACAATATTTATTAATATTAGCCCCTGCTGACAATATGTATTAATATTAGCCTCTGCAGTCAATATATATTATTAGCCCCTGCAGTCAATATATATTAATATTAGCCTCTGCTACCAATATATATCAATAGTCTCCTCCAACCACTTCCGTGTCCACATCTCTTTTTCTGCAGCTCTACTTCTTGTCTTGCCTCTTCTTGTTCTTCACTTTTTCTGTCTTCTTTCTTTGTCTGCTTCTCCCAGCTATCTGCTCCATTAACCAGGTTTTGCTTCTGCAAAAGGGTAGAGCATCCACACACACACCCTCTCCCTCAACTGGAGGAATCGGGGAATGGTTGTCCCAGTGGGGCATCCCCAGCCAGATCATACAGACTGATCCTAAGAGAAAGAGATTGCAGAAAAATATGTTGTCATTTTTCTGGCCTATTGGAGTACTTCTGTAAATGAGCAGAGCCACGGGGACTGCCTCCTCCTCATTCCTCCAATCGCAGCAGTGGGTGTGCTCAAAATCTCCTATTCTTTGTTGACAGACAGAATAGTTCCCGAAGTGCCTTTGGTATTTTTACATACCAAGTGCATTATTTTACATTCATCAACATTAATCTGTAGCTGTCACCATGTTTTTAATTTACTTAAATTGTTTAAAAAAATTTTACCTGAAAGATCTATGCTGTTGTTGATCTTTGCATCATCTGTGAAGACACACATTATCATCACCTGCACTTCATTGGTTGATGGCAGACAAGCCCCCTGCTGGCGACCAATAGGGTGGCTCATACAGATTTTTTAAATTCTTGTGCTGAGACCACTGGTATCCCCTCTCAAGGAGTTAAAGGTCCATACGAGTGGCCATTAAAGTCACTCGTATGGACTGGAGCGGGGAGACCAATGGTCTCCCCAGGGCGAAGTTGCACTGTCAGGAGTTAAAGGTCCATGAGAGGGACTCTATTGGTCACTGGCAGGGGCCTCCTCTAGCATCAACCTACGGATTTCCGCACCCATTAACCCCTGTTATGCTGCGTAGATAAGGTAGGCTAGATGGGGAAGGGACCAGGGAGATTAGTAGATTAAGGAACATGAACACGAAGATTCCTCGTGTTGTGTGTCTTCGTGTACGTTTTGCCGCCACCATGTTTGTTTCTTCGGTATTCGGGCTGAACATTGAAAATACACCCTTTGTTTTCATGTTCGCCCGAATACGAACGCACAAGTCTAGCGTTCACCTGTTGGACCTGTTTGGATGTTTATCTAAGCCAGTTTGTAAAGAGCCCTTAAGGTGGTGGTGGGCCAGTGAGATGCAAGGTGGGCACATCCACGGGCTGTGGCGGTTGGTTGCTGGCATAGTGCAAGGGTTAACCACCCTACAGGTGGTTGGACTCCTGGTGCACAAAGCTCTAGGTTAAGTGCAGGACACTCCTGAGGATTTCATTTGGTAAATATGGACTGCCATGCATGGGATGTCGGTAGCATGGCAGGGATATAATTGGTACACGTATGCAAGCCTGTGGTGGTGTTACAGTTAAATGGGTTTTGGTATGGTTAATAAATACATTGGTTGGTTCTGTTCTAGCTCATATAATAGTTGGTTTTATGTTAATTTGAGCTGCAAGTTAAAAGCGCTGTGGGCAATTTTATCCATAGATGACTTTAATGCATTTTTAAACTTTGATTGTATTGTATAGTGGTCTCTTATTCGGGTGGGAAAAATGGGATGTCGACCTAGGCTCTACCTCAGTCATGAATATTACATTTAAGCTTCTGATCCTTTAGTTTTATATTATGACCTGGCATTCTAATATTTCTCCTTCTTTGATATAACTTCCCTCTTGTACTTTGATAAATCCCTTTATGTATTTAAATGTTTGTATCATGTTCTGTCTTCTCTCCTCTAAGATACACATTTTGCAATCCCTTACTCTTTCCTTTTAGATTTTATCCTGCAAACCATTTTTCATTTTAGTAGACCTTCTCTGGTTCAAATAGAAGGGAATCCTTCACTAGTAAGTTCTTCCTGTCAACTGTAAGACAAAGTTTGGTATTCCAAAACTAGCCAAGCTTATATATTTATATATCATTTGGAACTGAATTTCTTCATGAAAACCTTTGCTTATAAACCTTGCCCCCATATCAACGGTGTTGCTTAATTTAACACTACAATACTACATAAGTAAAATCAGATCCTGCAATATTTCACTTTTATGTCCTTCCTGTTATTTAGTCAGTTGCCCTACAGGCACAGCATTTTACATTTTCACAATCTTTCCAATGCTGTAGATGTTTTTACCTGTCATTTATGCTTATAAGCATTGCTATAAAAGAGGGAAAGTGCTGACGGTTACTTAATTCATTTAGAACTTGGACAAGAAAAATAAAACAACAAATATAGTCAAGTCAGATGTAATGGAATGAAGAAAGTTATGTTATTCCCTTTGTTTAAACTGAACATTCAGAAAATGAATGCAGTGCTCAGAAGTTATATGTACACTATATGACCAAAAGTATATAGACACCTGAATATTACACTTATATGAGCTTGTTGGACATCTCATTCCAAAACCATGGGTATTATTTTGAAGTTGAAGCCACTTTATGGCTATAACAGCCTCCACTCTTCTGGGAAGGCTTTCTACTAAATCTTGTTGTGTGTCTGTGGGAATTTGTGCCCAGTCAGCCAAAAGAACATTTGCAAAGTCAGGCACTGATGTTGAATGGGAAAGCTTGGCTCGCAATCAGTGTTCCAACTTATCCCAAAGGTGTTCTATGGGGTTAAAGGGCTCTGTGTAAGCAACCCAAGTTTCCACAGCTCCAAACTCATCAAATTGTGTATTTATGAACCTTGCTTTGTGCGCAGGGGCACAATAAAGCAACAGCAAGAAAGAGCCTTCCCCAAACTGGAAGCCCCATGTGATCTACCATTTGGAGGCCGAGCTGTTGACTACTCTTAGGAGCTTCTATGTCACAATATTAGAACTTGCAGTGGACTGAGCAAGTCATTCAGGGCAGAGATTTTCATATATTCACTTGCGGCTAAGGTGGCATCCTTTGAGTCCCACATTTCACTCACACACACATTTAAAGAGCTATTCAGTATAACCCATTCTATTGCCAGTTTTTGTTTGTAAAGATAGCATACGCATGTGCTTTATTTTATACACTTGTTAGTAATGAGCTAGAACGCCAGTTTTTGTTAATAAGGAGGGTTGCACACATCCTTTTGGTCATAGTATACAGTTGCAATCAAAATGATTCAACCCCTATTCTAAATCAGGTTTATTTGTGTTCCAGGTCAAGCATACCTGTTGCAACTAATGAAGCCTTTGATTATTTGCATCAAATTTGCTTGAGACAACATACGTTTTGCATATTTGTGCAGTTGTGAGGGATTGTATTCAGGGGGTTGAATCTTTTTGTCACTATAAGTTGCATTTTCAGTTGAATTTGGGAAAACCACTTGAAGCATTTGTTGTTTTACGCTATTTCAATTGCTTTTGATTGATTTGTTCATAGCACGCAGGTGAAAGTCTGTAAATGTTGAGAATAAACCTAATGCCCCAATTGGGGAGAGGAGGTGTGTGGAAGTACTGCCATTTTATAGAAGTTCACTAGGAAGCCAGAATAATAAAGACAGCAGATCTATCTGCATTATTCTGACCTCTCAGTGAACGTCTGAAAAAGGAATGAGACACAGTTCCAGTCCTAGCAGATGTTCAGAGGGAGGCGTGTCCACAAGAAGCAGATGACGAAAGAAGACATTAGACATAAGAAGAAGAAGATGCATAGGGAAGAAGCAGAGCTGTGCAACAAGGAGACAGGGACACGGAAGCGGTCGTCAGAGAAGGTAGGGAGAGATTCAGACAGAGTGTGAGTGAATAAAAGTGTGAGAGAATGTTGATGAGAGTGTGATAGAGTGTGGGTGAGAGTGTGAGAGGGAAACCACCAATTAATCCCTCAGAGTAAGGAAGATGATAGGGCAGCAACGGTAGTAGTAGGGCACTGGGTAGACACTGGCAGATACACACATCCAGCCCCACAGTACATAACACTCAATTTCTGTAAAATTATAAAAAAGTTATTCCTCTGGGTAGGAAAGGTAATTGAGCCACAGCAGCAAAATCAGGGAAGGTCACAGGACAGGCACGGCAGACCAACACATCCAAAAAATATGGTACAAGCCCCTCCACCTCCCACCAGTATTAGAAAAAAACAAGAATTTATGCCCCAGACTAAGGTAAGAGATTGAGTCATAAAGGCAGGACAGGGTACTGGCTTACCATGCTTCTTTTGTGCTGCATCTCATGCACCCTATGGACAAGCATGTCCCTCCAATTTTTAAAATTATTTTTAAAAGCCAATTTGCCTTAAGCCTTAGGGGTGACATTCAAAGGGTGGCAAGCTTGTACTATGGGGTGTCCATGATGGCTTTCTTGCAACCTGTCAGCTCCTGTCAGCCTTCTGATCAGTTTTTCAACTTCCATGTGTAATCTGTTGCCCGGTTAAACCTCAAGTCATGCACTTTTTGGATCAGGTAGGTAAGAAGGAGAATGACCATGCTCAAAGTTGCAGTGCTCTGGCTTAAATTTACAGTCACGTACCTGAACAGCTTCAGGATCACCACCACCTGCACAATTAATGCCCATTCCGCTCTATTATATATTTTTATTCCAAATGTATTTTTTTAATATTTTTTTTAATGGCACATTCACTTACCACACATGAGTTGCTTTGTTTTTAATTAAGGTTAGATAATATAAAATATCTATCCAAAGTCAGATCAAATAACTACCACCATTCTACTGTAAGAGCATTAACATTTCCACAATTTCAGCACACTATGATGTAATGGTTTTTTGAATTAAATGTACATGATTTGTTTTGCAGATTGTTTTTTTCTTTTCACTTGACTCCTTGCAAGCAAACTATTTTCAGGCAATTTCCACTGCAAGTTAAATATGGTACATGGAAACTATTTTTAAGAACGATGAATGTACAGTTGTGACCAAAAGTTTTGAGAATGACACAAATATTAGTTTTCACCAAGACTGTTTAGATGATGACATTTTGCATATACTCCAGAGTGTTATGAAGAGTGATCAGATGAATTGTAATAAATTGAAAATTCTTTCTTTGCCATGAAAATGAACTTAATCCCAATAAAACATTTCCACTGCATTTCAGCCCTGCCCCCAAAAGGACCAGCTGACATCATGTCAGTGATTCTCTCTTTAACGCAGACAAGGCTGGAGATTACTCTGATTGAGTTAGAATAACATTTAAATCTTAAATAACATTTTAAGATTTAAAAGGAGGGTGGTGCTTGAAATTAGACTTGGGCACCAGCGAAGTCTTCTTGTTCATCTTCAGGGGAAAAAAATCTTAGCATTCTACGAATATTTTCACGTTCCTGTGTTCAGTTCGGGTGAATGTATACATATTCCTATACGTTCTTTGTGCTTTCATCTTCTTTTCACCAGTTTCCTAGCTACAAAGAACATTCAATTTGTACATTTTCAGTGGCATCCCTGAATGGTTTAAGGACTCCCACTAGCTGAGCAATCACTGTCCAATCCTCCCTATTCAATGAAGATGTAATCCCAATATTGTGATTTGATGCAAGATTATGGGTTACCCTCTTCTGCTCCAAAATCCTCTCCAGCATATCTAAAGTGGAGTTCCACCGCATACTCACATCTTGTCAGACCTGCCCTCTCTTGCTCTTCCCTCAAAAGTTGGCTAGCCTTAACACTGTGGTGGAAGTGCCCAGTAATCTTTCTGCAGCGGGACAGAACTACTGCTGCTACATTACTTCCTTCTGACATTGCTGACTTGACTTTAAGATGGTTGATGTGGGCTGCACAATTAGCTTCACTGCTTGCTGAACAAAAAAAACACACAGCACTTATGCGTCTGGACTCATTAGCCCAACAAGTTCACTTCAGTGATGGACTGAGGGGAGCAAAACACTGAGGGGTTTTTAATAAAATAAAAATAAAAATGTGAAAATAATAATATTTAGCAAAAGTTAGTGTCACTGCTTGCTGAACAACAAAACGTGCATCACTTTTGTGGCTGGATTTACTAGCCCAATAAGTTTACTTCACTGATGGACTGAGGTGAGCAAAACAAAAGGAAATAAAAAAATAAATATATTTAAAAAAATTATTAATTAATATTAAGAAGTGTAAACTTTGTCTCTTGCTGTTGCTAACACAAAGCACAAACTAAAGCACTGCAGCACCAGTACTAGTAAGATTAGCTTAAAAAATTTATTAAGTAAATTAACTAAGTAATAAAGACATTTTTAGGGATTTCTTATATTAATAATATTATAATTAAATTAATTGTAGTGGACTGTTAACCCTTCTACCTGACAGAATGTCTAAAGCAAACTAAGCTAATATATATAGTGAATTTAGCTAGCTAAAATGAATTATAATAATATTATTAGTAAATTGACTGACTGTCCTGAAATTACAAAATCAAGTTAAAAAAATATTTTTAAAACTAAGAAGTTCTGAAATTACAAAATTAAGTTAAAAAAAACTTTTAAAACCAAGGGAAGACAGGGCAGGCAGTAGGCACTGCTAGCCCAGGGCAAGGGCACTCCAGTGCAAAAGTACAGCAAACTGTCAGCTCAACAGCACTACACAGTTGACAGAAGCACTGAAAAAATCCTACTTCAGTAAAATTACACTGTGAAAAATGGTAGGCAGAGGATTTCCAGTCTCACAGAGAACAATCTCTCTCTGTAACCCTCGGATGCAGCACAGCAAAAGCAGTCACAGAGCAAATGAATGGATTCCATGCAAGCTGTGCTCTAAGATAGACTGTTTCCTATTTAAAGAAAAAGCAGCACAGAGTAAGCTGATTGGATAAGCAAAGATTAGCTCACATGAAAATGAGATTTTTCATTTGTACGTCTTCGTGTACATTTTACCACCGTCATGTTTATTTCTTCAGTATTCGGTTTAAGCAAAAACGCACTATTCATGTTCGTTTTCATGTTCACCCAAATACGAAGGCACAAGTCTACTTGAAATCATTGTTCTTCCTCTGTTAACCATGGTTACCTGCAAGGAAACACATGCCAAACATAGTCGGTCTCTACTTTACCTCATCAAGGAGCACCATAACGGCTTGTAATGGTGTCACGACAGCTTGCTATAGTGATGGCTACAATGAATGGACAGGTCATTCTGTCACACTTTCCATTCTTACATTAGAGACAGCAGATTGTGACCAGAGATAAATAATATTAAAATAAAGTTAATGGCTTGTAGATATACAAATTAAGTACAAAAACCAAATCTTATTAAAATATGGATGCAAATAATTGCATACTGTATGTATGTTTGGCACTAGAACCCTGATAATAAACTTTTAAATTTAAACTTTTAAGGATTAAAACCAAAATGCATTAATAAAGAGAAACATTCAAGTGGATATTTTTTACGGAAGGTGATCTCTTTTTATTGCATTTGCAGCATGAAATTCAAGACAATATACAACAGTATTAATATCAAAGATTAGTAATTGACTAAAAGTCTGATCAGGAGACCCTATTAACTTCTTTGGAGTTCCCGGCATTGGAAATGAATTTCTGTCTCTGCTGTCTGATCTAAATTCCAATCCGCAGATTATAACTCTCCTGCTGTCTTTCGCTATATATCTCATACAAAAATTCAAGAACTACAAAAGTATACTCATGTGCTACTGGGAGTATTCAATCCAGGACCAAATATGTGTGCTGTGTGAGGGTAGCAATTATGTTTTTCCTTTCAGGGGCCATCCCCACCTCTGTGTCCCCTAGAATGTGGTCAGTCTTCTAGTATTATGTGGGATATAGATGCCCGAAATTTACTGTAACCTCAATGGCAGCCTTCATCCCTTTGGATGTGTGGGCCATACCTTCCATTAAGTCTTATTGAGATACAATTATCACCACTGTAAAGAATCTTTCAGACCTAAGCTTTACAGGAATGAGAGTGACGTGTGAGGTAATGATGTCAGGTGGGAGAGAGTGATTGTGCAATGAGAGTAAGATGTCATTTGTATGCTGGGAGTGATGTGGGATTGATAGGCGTGATCTGAGTCAGCTGTAATGTATGATAGGAGTGAGATGTTATGTGTGACAGGTTAGATGAGTGATGTGTGATAGGAGTTAGGGTTTGATGTGCCATAAGTGTAATAGGAGTTATTTGCGATAGATATGAAGTAGTTAGATTTTGTTTATGGTAGTGTAAGTGAGTGATATGTGTGAAGGGATTCTACTTTTTTGCCTTATTGAATGTCTATGATTCTTGTTTGTTTGTTTTATCTTAAAATGCTTTTGTATTATGATGTCTCAGTAGTATAAGTTAGTTGTTATTTTTTTTTAATATTGTCTTCTATTATAACAGAAGCTTAGGTACTTGAAAACAATAATTAGTCTAGTGTCTGAATGGCGCCATGAAACATAAGAATCATGATGTACGTGTGAAGAATTACCTTTTAACCTTGTCAGAGTTAAACATAATGGCTAGCACATTTCTATTTTTTTAGTGAAGCTAATTATAACTTTCTAGTTTAGTTGTGAGTAATGGAAAGCTGTCACGTTTTATTTATATAAATAATTTATCTAATGTTGTAAATTTATGATAATTTGAAGGACTGGAAAAAAATACCAAAGGTTAACATTTTGCATACGCCAAAGGACATTAAGAAAGGTAATAAACATGCCACTATATATAATGATGCAGAATATTTATACCCTGAAAACCTCTTCAAGTTGTTGATGCTAAATTATCAACTAGTCAGATACTTTTATAAATCTCCCAATTAAAATAACTCGCAATGTTGAAATGTGTTTTGCTTTTCTAAAAGTCACATTGCATTAAACTAGATCATTTATTTTACAATTGTAAAATAGTTATACTATTCACGCATCTCTGTATACATGCCCCAATATGACTAACCCTAGGTATATATTCAACATTATTAAATATTAAATCTACAGGTGTCACATCATAGTGTTTCAATTATGACCTTCATAAAATACAATGACATTCAAGAAGGAGGATAGTTGCAGACTTGATTGGAAAAATGCAATATTTGTATGATGGTTCAATATAAAGACATAATAATCTACCTAAAACTGTTTACCTACTGTGGGCAGATATATTGCTTAGTCTTTTTATCCTTACCTTATATTTCAATCATTTGAAAAATTACTTATTTTTAAATCTTAAAAAGGAATACATATGAGACACCCTCCTGTTTTTAATTTTGAAACTCTGTATTATGTTTTCTTTGTTCTTCTAATTTGCTAACTGTGTTATGTGTACCCAGTACTAACTATTATTTCCTCTATTTTCCTCAGGGGGTAAATGACCTAATTGTTAAAATTTAAATTAGAACAATTTTCAGAAGATGGCAGTATTTGTATTTTTTGTCTTGGAACTTTAAAGTTGTATATCTGGTCTTCCTTAGAGACTAAAAACCATTATAATTATTACTCATAAATGCACCTGTCACAGAGCTGGCTAGTCCGACGGACTACCTCCGCTGACTTGTGCTCCCTTAGCCTGGGACAACACACTTTCCCCGGTTCCCCAGTCACTAGCCGAGACTCAGTGTCGGGTAAAACCAAACAAAGACTGATTTATTTTAGACACACAGAGCTGGATATATCCAGCAAAACACACATTAACATAAAACAAGATATTGGGATACAAACCGCCCCCTTAATCTCCTCACCTGATACATCCCCTGTATACTGATGGGATTTGTGATGGGATGTGGCTGATGGGATTGGGGGTTGGGTTCGGCGCACATTGAATTGAGATTGTATATACATTCTGTGTGTTTGTAATAAAAGAGAGTTCTGTTTTAACCTCAAAGCATGCAGCCCTGTCTCATGATTGAGGGAAGTGCTGGTCTGTGACTGCTTTCTTCGGACAGCCACAGCGTGTCTGCTTACTGGGAGAAGGAAGGAGCTGACAGGTGGATGTGTCCAGTCTGGGGCACAGGTCGATCCGTCACAGCACCAACACAAAGAAGGTATATGAATTGGAGAAAATGATACAATCATTAAACATGCATAAAAAGGCAAAGTATTATATTGGTTAATACATATTTCATGAAAATGAATTTATTTGACCTATGAAAATTATAACACTGGGCTTTCTATACTACTTTAACCCCTTAAGGACCGGACTGGTTTTTTTCCTTGTGTACTCTTTGTGACCAAGACTGGTCTTTGTGACCAAGACTGTGTCTGTGCTCGTGTTTAGTTGTAATTTCTCTATCAAACAACACTATTTGTGTTCAGCGACATCTCCTGAGTACAGTGATACCACCCATACATGAGTTTGCGGTTTGTTTGGGGCTAAAACATTTGAGAGGTTTTTATTTTTTCTATATTTTAAGATACAGAACTAAATTTACCACTGGCTCATATTTTTTTTTATATTTTGTTGGAACTGTATGGTTCCCCTGATGGTTACATCACTGCTTAAATATTTTTAAATGTTACGATTTTTTTCCATTTCTTTTCTTTTTTTGTATTTTACTAAATAAATTGTAATTAGAAAGCTGGGCTCTATTGACTTCCATGGCAATATACAGTAGAGAGACCCTCTTGGAAACGTCTTTATTTTTTTAAAGGGTGTCGCTATCTTGTGATAGCTCGCAGTGGTGTTTGTGACTGCTTTTTTTCCATTTTGTTGTTATGTATATTTTACTAGTTATAATGTGATTAGAAAGCTGGGCTCCATTGACTTCCATGGTTAAATGCAGTCCATGTATTCAACCTTCAGGTGGAACCCAGAGTTCTCAGGAGAGTCTGGAGAGACCCTCTTGGAAACTTGTTTATTAAAATGTCTTGCAGTGATGCTTGTGACTGCTCTCTGGGTGTCCTGGGGTGGGTTTTCAGTGTCGTTATTGAGGCATTTTATCGACACCTTTGAAGCTTAGGAGGCAATCATTGAGCAGGGAGAGTGGGTTTTTTTGCATTCCTACTCTTTCCCCGACTCCACAGTAGGTGTAGGGATTGCCCCTAGATTCATCTTGGTCATTGGAATCACGTTCTAGTTGGCGAGGTATGGTGGAAGAGAGCTTGTTTCTGCCCAGCTGTTTACTTGCCTCTGAATGTAATCCTCACACAATCAGCAGAGCTGCTCAGGAGGGAGGAAGGTTCCGTCAGAAGGATTTTACGCCTCACCGCAGGGGTACAACTAGAAACCACAGAGCCCTGGTGTGAAAGTTGCCCCGAGGAGCCCCAACTTCACCAGGCAAGAAGTCCCACAGTGCCATATTTGTCCTAAATAGCTTGTGAGCCCCACCTTTGCCCTAAACAGCTTGTGAGTGCCTTTACCCCAAGCAGCTTATCGGTACCATCCTAACCTCCAAACAGCCTGTCTGTGCCATCTTTGCCCCCAGCATGTCAGTGCCCCAAAATAGCTGGTCTGTGCCATCATTGTCCTCAAAAAGTTTGTCTGTGCCATCATTGCCCCCAAACAACTTGTCTGTGCCTTCCCTTTGACCCACCTTCCAACATTCCCTCTGTCACACATATATAAACACCCTTACACAAATTATACATGCTTACTAATACTCACTAACACACACGTACACATTGATTCTAACACACACATTTCCCCTCACACCACTTATGCTAATACATACGCCATCTTACATCACTTACACATCCATGTTCACAAACACACTTACACATCCATGCTCACACACTTAGACATTCATGCTCACATACAATATCTCAGAAAAGTGAGTGCACCCCTCACTATTTTATTATATCCTTTTCATGTGATAACACTGAAGAAATGACACTCTGCTACAATGTAAAGAAGTGAGTGTACAGCCTGTATAACAGTGTAAATTTGCTGTTCCCTCAAAATAACTCAACACACAGCCATTAATGTCTAAACCTTGGCAACAAAAGAGAGTGCAAGCCCTCTAATTAAGAGCTTGGCGTTCACAAAACAACTACCCTTGGTGGTGGCCCTGGCAGTATGGGGTTGAAGTATTTGCAATCGAAGGGTGGTCTTTTTATGGACAATCTGGAAACATGTTGTCGGCCGCCTTGTTTCTAGTGGTTCTGTTGCTATAGCGGTTTGCTTGTCTATCTGAATGTCACCACTGACTCTCTTTCTCACTTCCAGTAGAAGCAGTCTTGGTGGGAGATGCCAGAGGCAGACCCAGAAAGCTTGATTTGCCCAGCGGTGATGTGGGGTCTTGGGTCCGCTTGCTTGTGGGATGGGTAGGGTTTTGCACCGGCGATGTGGGCAGCGTAGGATGAGGTTTGTCAGGGGTGGGATGAGTGAGTTGTGCTGGTACTGTGGACAGTGTTGGGGGCTTGATGGTTTAAGCTTTTGCCATGTATCCCCCCTTGCTAGATGGTCAAGTTTACGAAGACGCTGGCTGTTCCCTTAGGTTGAGGGAGATTGACAAAGCATTTTCTGGTTCATCAAGTGCTGTGGGGGATTCAGAAGGGGAGACAGTTCCCAGCCATTCCGTGGGTTTAGTGCATGTAAGATGGTTTGGTGTGCTGGGCAGGTTGTGGGAAGGGGTGTTGCTTGCTGTTACAAAATACCTTCGGCTGGAAGCCCGCTATGTTGGTTATTCATGTCAGGGGCAAGCTAGTATAAAGAAAGAAGTGGGATGTATTGTGTTTGTTGAAGTTGGCTCATGGGTTGAAGGCAGCAAGGTGTAGTAAAACACATTTCCCCAAACCCAGTGATTTATCCACATTTTGTACTGGTCGGGGCCTGAACAAGTGTTTTTCATGATCTTAATAGGGATATTAGCTAAATTGGACCAGTAAAGTAATCTTTGGCATGCTAGTATTATAATACCCCTCATACATGTGCAGGTGTTATAGCATAGCCCTCAGAAGCATATAGTTAGTCAGACATAGATATGATACCATGCATCGTAGCATAAGCACATAGTTGTCAAGCTGTTGGGACCTGTTGTCGGCAGGTAGTCACCTGTCTGCTGATGTGGAGATCCCAAACACATGCCCTGCGCAGATCTGTTGGATCATGTGTTTACCCTTGGCTTGCCTGACTAATTTTTAGTTTAGTGATTCTGAGCCTGTATTGCCCTACCTTATCTGGATTGTTCGACTACCTGCGCTGTGTACCAACCTCTGGCTTGTATGACTACCCATTCAGTCAACCGAACCCAGCTGTGTCTGACTATCCATTCTGCATTAACTTCTGGCCTTCTGTATCACTCATCTGTGATTCCAGCCAGTCTGTGCATTCCTTACTACGCTCAGTACGAAACTTTACCTGCCTACACATGGGCCTCCTCATTGTTTGTATCATCTAAATCCATGTCTGCTTAGCTTGGGGCACCACTCCTTGCTAAGAAACTCAGGGCTGAAGAACTTCTGTGGAGAGTGCTCATTCAGTGATGGCGGGCATGTCAAAAAAACAAAACACTGGCTGTGCTTCATACCCTAAAAAAGTTGGCAACAAATATATAAACATAATATAAATGAGAATATAAGTAAGCTCACCCACCATGTGAAGGCACACTCCGAATAGGATGAGAACCTACTCTCACCTCCTACATAGTGGGCACACAAAGCAGTTTATACTGCTACCAAAACCTTATTAATGTGTTGGGGGAGGTGTAAGTAAACCTCCTCCCAATTAACCCCTGGACAGCAAGCTACAACCACAAACATAATGACAATAGTGAGCCTATAATATGTTATACAGCACAAAGCCCATAACTTAATAGTGATCAAGACATTATTTGGATGTACCACAAAACCCCCATCATTATATATTGAGCAAGACAATCACAATGGTATAGCATAACTCCCGTTAATATACAGCAAGCCAGACACTAACAATGGTACAGCATAACTCAAATCATTAAATAGTAAGCCTGTCAATGAGGTTGATACAGTATAATTCCCTTTATTACATACTGATGGTAATACAGTAAAACTCTTATTAATATATACCGAGCTCACGCTTACTCATGACACACAATCACTCTCTCACGCTGTCTTGTGTTCTCTCACATTCTCTCACACACACTCACACCATCTCACACTCTCACTCATGCTCACTCACGCTTTCACTGACTCTCTCATGCCCTCCCAAGCTCTCAGTCTACCTTTTTCATGCTCTCACAATCTTATGTTCTCATACTCTCACTCCCTCTTTCAAACTCTTATTAACACTCTCTCATATTCTCGCACTCTCACACTCACTCGTATTACTGCCCTCTCATATGCTCACTCTCACATGTTCTCTTTCACTCACACAATCTCCCTCACACTATCGCTCACAGTTTCTCATGTGCTCTCTCTCTCATACTCATTCTTATTCATGCTCTTTCACACTCACCCATGCTCTTTCACACTCTCATGCGCTCCACTGACTCCCCACATCTTCTAGAATAAAATTAAATAATCTGACCCTGACCTACAGAGCACTTAATAACTCTGCACCCCTCCACACATCTCTTCTCTCGTATCCAAATACACTCCTAACTTCTCTTGTCATTCCTCTTATGACCTGTATCTCCATTCTACCATTATTACTTTTTCCCTCTCCCTCATTTATGATTTCACAAGTACTGTACACCTTTTCTGGAATTTCCCCAACTTTTCCATCAGACTTTCTCCTTAATACTCAAATTTCAAAGCCTTCTGAAAACCCACCTTTTTGAGACCTTTCTTCCTAACACTCAGCCAGATTATTTTGCCTACATGAGTTGATAAAGAATGTTAACCCCTCTAATACCAATACCAGGCATGAGTAGTTTCAGAGGATTAACTCCATTACCAGACATTACACACACAGTCACACAAACAGACAAACACAGTGACACAAAAACACACTGTGACAAACTGACAAACACAGTCACACACACACACAACTGGTGCTGGCTACAGCTTACTCTGGTTTGGATTCAGCCTATCAGGAGAGGCTTCTGAACAGCAATCAGGAGAGTTCCGGGACAAGGCATTGCGGGACTATCCCGGGCAATCCGGAACATGTGGTCACCCTAAATTAAATTTGAGCCATTGATCTACATACTTGTTTTTTTTTATTTTTTTTAATGAATTAGCATTTTTAATGAATTTCTTGTGTTTGACAGGGTCTGTAATGCAAACACACTAAATTTATAAAGCATATAAATATTTTTAAGTAGGACTCAAAATAAAATCTACTTAACGCCCATCAGCAGCTCTTTTGGTTGCTGTAAATATTCTACATATGTTCTGCATATTGAAAAGGTAGCTATTATTGGCTGAACGTATTAATTCCTCATGAATTTTCTTATGATTGCGATACTTAAAGTTAAACTTGCACTTCTACAGTTAGCATAACAAATCTAAAAACTGCACCCATTTACTGCTATATTGAACCTCTGCCACAAGAGGGCAATATTGAATAACACATATGATGCTTATGCGTAAATGATTTATGTATCCCTCCAACACAAAGCAAGATTAAACTAAATGTAGCTTGAGCAAGCATGCAGTCACAGCATTTTGCTATAAAATATGTGAGTAATAACAGTTTTTATGCAAAGTCAGAACATGCTAGGAAGGTGTATTATATAGTGCATAACAATAAATGTTCCATAGTTTAGAAATACTATGTTAGGGTATGGAAATGAACAATATGATCATTTCCAGTTCATATCGGCAAAATTAAGCTACTTTATTACATGAAAAGATGTACGTATGTTTTTTAATAAAACATGTACTTGGATATAACATTAAGAGCACCAGTCACAGCAAGAAAACATTCTGCAACCTTGTAGCAGCAGTCAAAGTATTCAACTTACTTACGGCCAAGATGGATATTGGTTCCATTTTGATCCCCTTAGGAATTCACTAAGTTTAGCTCAGGTCCAGCTTGGCTTGTCTCACCAGATGCCTGACCAGGAAGGCTTCTGCTGTCATTTCACATGATCAAAACAGTACTAGGGGGCTGTGGTTGGGGGCATCCAACACTTGTCATCTTACCTGGTGCTCTGGGACTGGGTCACAGCTTTAAATTTTAGGATGAAGGGAGCGAGGATTAGCCGTGCCCACTCCAAGCCTGATCCCCCTCCCACAACCATACAAATGGAATGTGGTTGGGACTAGCCCCACCCACAAATGTTGCTAGCCTAACCCAGGGCTGGTGCAAGGATTTTTGCCACCCTAGGCAAAACATAATTTTGCCGCCCCCTGGCTCCAGCCAACAACCCCTCCCCTTGTGTCACACCCACTTATACCCCACCTCTTTTAATGCTTGTTATGCTGGGCCACCCCCAACCAGCATGAGCCTCCCCCCTCCTCCCACCAACATCTATGTGCAGGGCAGGAGCGTACTTACAATAGGGGCGCTGCGCAAGCATGCTGCAGAACTCCCATAAGGTCCTCCTAACTGGCTGACTCGCTCCCACTCCTCCCCTTAGTGGGCGCGAGCTGCACGGCTGCCTGCCTCCTATATCAAGTGACTGCGAGCCGCGCTTCTGGTGAATGACCGGGGCCTACTTTGCCTATAGGGGTGCCGGTCCTGGCCTAACCATATATGTGGCTAGCCCCGCCCACATCATGCAGCTAACTACCCTTCATTTATCTAGTCCTCCTGAAGAAAGAGTGAAGGGTACAATTAGTCAAAGCCTGTATGTTTTTAAGTATGCCCATCACTTACTTTACTACCTAGAAGGACAGTGGGTCAGTGCTGGAAAATCTGAATAAAAATCTCATCTAAATTGAGCTGGTTGGGAGGTAGGCTGCATAACAACTTACTAAGTACCTGTGGCAAGAACAGCCTACAACTGTCAATAATCATGAATATGACAGAACACTCCCACAGCTCAACATACGTCCGTGCCCATTATACTCTTACGATTAAGAACCAGCAAATGAATTAACACAATATAATGTGGTGTACATATTGATGAATTTCATGACTTTACTTCATATATGGATGTCAGAAAACAAGAAATGTGAATTGTACTTATTCTTGCTTTTAAAAAGCTCATACTACTAGCATTACCATGTTCAGTCTTCAGATTCTTCTATTCCTTTGGTGCTGCAAATGCATTTTGCATGACCGTTTAAGGGAAGAGTGCAGGAGAGTGTAATCTCTTTTTTAAATTACCATTAGGTCTGAAGAATAACATTTATCAGCAGTTAACTATGTATCGATTCTTAGTTCTACTGCTATAGACACTTAATTTGCCTGTATTTAAATTATGCATATAGATTTGGATTGCTTAGGCAATGTGTGTGATTGACTGCTGGATTATAATTCCAGATATCTCCAGTTACATAGTGTATGTACAGTGTATTGATGAAATCCTTTCAAATGATCACACACAAAAGCCAGGGGGTTGAGACACTTCCAAATGTGTATTTGTCTGAACAGGCCTTTCCTGTTATGAAAACAAATAGCAGACTCTTCCCAATAGGCCCATTAGCCGACCTTTACATGTTGGTACATTTATCCAAAAATTGCTTAATGAGTTATGCATTTTAGAGAAAGTAAATAGCAGAAGAAGGTTCTGTGCTAATGAATATCCATGTATTGATTAAATCAAAACTTCTTAGTAAATTATTGTTGCATTATATGTAGAAGACCACCTCTTATTTCCTAATTTAGTTTTTTAACTGTTAATTCTGTTTTGTTACAGAAACATTTGAATCTATTTGATAAGAAGCCCACTAAGGATACATAGCTTCACATATTTCATTTAAATCCACATAGAGTGCTTAGACTAAGTACAAAGGTCCAAAACACGTCAAACGATTTTACTTGTGCTCATACTCTCCGTCAGGATTTAAAATAAAGAATTTATGGAAATTGGATGAAATCCTTGGACTTCTACTATATTATTGTCACAACCCTGGTAAGCAGGTCAGGTAGGAGCCCAGTAGCAGGGGATACAAGGGGTTCTGTTTGTACCCCACGATGCATGGCGGTAAGTGGGATGGTACGGACAGGCGCAATGAAACAAAGCACAAACAGAATACTTGGAAAGGTACTGTATTGATGAAGGTGATATGACCAGCAAGTAAAGGCAGTAAGTCTCTAGGCAGGAAGCCCACTGGCAGGGCAGACAGGTACGGAGGCCCACTGGGAGGGCAGACGGTGATGGAGGCACACTGGCAGGGCAGACGGGGATGGAGGCCCACTGGCAGGGCAGACGGGTACGGAAGCCCACTGGTAGGGCAGACGGGTACGGAGGCCCACTGGATGGGCTGATGGCAAGAAGCCCACTGGCAGGGCAGACGGCTAGAATGCCCACTGGCAGGGCAGACGGCTAGGAGTGTAGGTACAGGCAGGTAGTCCAGGTACAGGCACTGGTTCAAGGCCAAAACAGAGCTAAACAGGTCTAAACACTTCAATGCAAAGGCCCTGACTAAAGGGCAGGGCAGGTTAATAAAGGCAGGTTCTACTCAGGTGATCAGACTCAGCTGACCTAGTAATCTGATCCTGAGCACTCCAGAGGGGGGAGGGGAGTGTGGCCACTAGTGGTAGCAGCAGGACATTACAGCAAAATAAATCATCCATGGTCCGGGTCAGTAGGGTGGAATCCTGACAATTATGTCCTTTCTGTTTCTGCTAATGTGGGATGTTCAGATGTTCTGTATCTATCTCGCAATACAAATGAAACAGAGGAACAGTCACCTTCACAGCTTTTGGCATGGCCTTTCACACCATTCACTATGCAGAAGGTTAGTTTTTAGCGTCCACTCATCAGTTCTGACAGAAATTGTAAAATTAAGAAAACAAAATACTGAAAGTCAATAATGTTTTTGGTTAATTCTCATGTCTGTTTCTGTTTTATCAGAACAAAAACCAGTCATATAAATAAATAAAACCATTTTGATATTTAATATCAACTTCATCACTTTTTTTAGAATGAGTAAGGTCATTTACTAACACCTTAAGGAACAACCTGATAACTAGATTCAATTTTGTCCTGAGTTTACTTAATGATTTTAGGATTTTTTTCCATAAGTTATAGGGCAATAAATACAAGTGGTGTACTGGTATTTCAAAACCTTTTTTTAAAAAAATCTGGTCATCCTGTGCCCAAAGCCGGCAAATTCAGTTTACCCCTACAAACCATATATTTTTGAAAAATAGACATTTTAAAACTGTTCATGCACTAATTCTACCACACTTTATAGTAGTCATAAGTAAAAACATCAATGGTCGGCTTGATAGCCATAAAAACTTTCAAATTGTCACAATGAAACATCACACTACGGTCCTGAATACAGTGTCCCTAAGAGATCTCATTGATAGCAATTGGGAACAGCCCAATGAAGACCAGATTCCAAGTCAACATGTGCAGCTCCACATTGGATACTTCCCTGTGCCTGCTCCTCTGCCATTTTGTTGACGCCGGGCAAGGGCCCAGCCAGAAAGGGGAAGGCCGCCCATCATTAGCAGCCACCTCCTGAGATTCGTTAAGCGTAGTCCTAGCCAATGCATGACCACAGCCTCACCAGACTCAGAAAGACCCCAGGTCTCTGTCTGCATAAGCCCTGACAGCAGAAAAGATGGCATCCAACCCCATGCTTCCCAGGCCATATCCAAGCTTAGCACCCAACAAACAAGTTGATGCTGGTTGGCTTTAAAAAGTGGCAATGACTGGGTCACCAAAAAAGCACCAACTATTCCTTTGGGATACCCCACCCCAAACATACAACAACCAATCACACAGCACTCACCCACACTCATACATGTGCCTTTTGCATTAAGCTATGCTAATTCCGAGGAGCCTTGTCCTGAAAGGACAAAGGCTAACTGAAATAATGAACAGTACACAGCAACAGAGGATCACGAACAAAACCATTATTTATTTATTTTACTTTCTTCTTTGAAGACCTTAGGGATCTCTCTTGGAATTGAATGGGGTACCCCTTATGATGTTATGGTGACATCACTGGAGTATTCCATTATTTATTATTCTTAAAATGTTATTTAAATTCATGTAAAAATGTTTCGTGTTCGTCTTCATGGGGGGGATCTTCCTGTGTTCAGTTCGGGTGAATATTCGTGTACATTCTTCGTGTTTTTTCGCTTTTTGCTATTTTTTGTAGAATGGGTTAATACGGGATTAACGCGGTACGCACTATGCAGCAACTCTATTGGTCGCCTGCAGGGGCCCCCTCTGCCATCAACCAGTGAAGTGCACCTGTACTTCATTGGTTGATGGCAGAAGAGCCCCCTGCTGGCGACCAATTGAGTCACTCGTAAAGACTTTTAAAGTCCTGGTGCCGCAACTTGGCCTTCAAGAGTTGAAGGTCCGTACGAATGACCAATAGAGTTGCTTGTATGGACCTTTAACTCTTGGAGCGGGGAGACTATCCAGAAGGTCATTTCACCCTGGTCCTCTGTCATAGACGCCTCGGCGGAAGTGCCGGTAGCAGCGGAGGATGTCCACCAGCTGCAGAGAGTAGGATCCAGATCCCCTGCAGCGTTGCAGGCGATCTGGATCTTAGTCTTATAGTCAGACCTCTATTGTTATTTGAAACTGTCGATGCTTTTGATTATGTTGGTGAATGTTTTGTTCATTTAATCTACATTTTATTGATCCAGGTGAACATTTATTGTAGTTATTTTACAATATTTCAATTGTTTTTAGTGTTTCATTTATATGGATTTCTGTTTATGATTATGCTTTCCCTTGAGTTGTACAAGCCTACACTTCTAAATCAACAAGCCTAAAATAATTTGGTTATTAATTTAGGTGTTGACATGTCACCTTGCCCTTGACAGTTAAACAACTACCAGAATATACCCCAAATAGGTGCCATCTATAGATTACATGTCTTCCCAAAAGGTGCATTACTCAAAAAAAATGTGGCTAACAAACTTTCATGGATGCAGTCTTGCCCCTTTTTTTTAGCTAAAATTAAGAATTGATATAATACGTAAGAGTGAGTGTAAAAGCTGTGCTAGCACAAAAATAATTGATTCACTACACAAACATATTTTGGTGTCAGTCTCTGTGTTTTGGGGGCTGCCACAGTAGTATGCATCCAGTTCCCTGTATGTCTGTGGCCTAGTTGTGTTCCTCAGTTTCTTGTGTGTACTGTTTTCTTAGTTCAGGGCTAGTCTTGGGACTTACCTAATTTGAATTTCCATCAAGTGGTGGAAAGCTTTGATCTTATGGCCATAGGATCGACTAAATCTTCACATGCATTTGCATTGTTAGGTCTTAGTGCCAGTATGTATGTTGCTTTTCTTCTTTGTTTTATGCTTTCCTGTATCACACATAAAGGTTTGTATAGTTGTTTTTTACCTGGTACAGTACATGTGTATTGAGTGAATTGATGACAACTAAAAAATTATTGAAAGTGCTGAAATTTAGTAAATACAGTATTGTAAACAACTAGATGCTGAATGCAATTTTACACTATTTAGGAGACATTGAAATGCAATAGGCACTATCAAAGTTCATGGAATACAACATGGCCCTGTCATTAGAGATCAGATAAAACACCCTTTTGATACATCAACGAGAGAGTTAAACAAAGACAGTATTGTGGGCCTGTATTTGAAATATAGAAGAATGTGTATGGAGAAGAAAACAAAAATTCAGTAGACTATCTAAATGCCTGCTTAAACAGTGGATCAGAAAAGGCCACTCGGAGTAGTGCATTGACTCCCTTAATACATGCCTGGCTTACTCAAAACACCATATGGCCTTCCAGTGCTTTCTATAAACAAGGTTTTTGGCAGCATTTTCTTGTTGGATAATACAGTTGTGTTTCTCACCATCTTTAACCATTTAGGGAGCATATAATGTAGGGCATGACCTAGATATATAGGCAACATAAATGTGTATAGTTTTGTGTTAGCTATCCTAGTACTGTCCAACGAGACATATATTAACAGTGTTTCAGTGGTCTTAATTGTTTATTAAGTGTTTAACACATTTCTAAAATAAGCAGAAAGCTTGATAACTATCCAGCCAAACTAAATAGACATTTAAATATATTTGATTTGTGGGTTATCTGGTTCTCTCAGGCAGTGAACCTTTGCCTATGAAATTCCAGGGACATGGCTTATCCCAGGACATTCTTGAGCCTGCCACACTCAGATTCATTTTTTAAGCTTTGTTAAGCTAACATCATATTCCCTATTGTATAGATTTCTTACACAGAGTCGCCTACAAAATGAGTGACCAAGCTACCTCATTGTAATTTATCATGGCTCATTACCTTATAGCCCCCGTCCTGTAGGGGAGGACAGGCACCTATTGGCTCAAGAAAGAAGTAAAGTTAAGTGGTCCTTCCCAGGTAACTAACGCACACCCACCCTAACATGCAAACACATACCTTGCATGAAGACAGGCTTCAGAGCTGCTTAGACACACCCTTTACAATATTTTATGTGACCCCAATAGGCTTTTGCTTCTGAAAGAGCTAGCTTGTTCCTGCAGCCTAATAATCCACATTTGTAAAGCAATGTATTTTTACAGACATTCAAATATGATGGTAAATTTCTTAAAAATGGGTCAGTGATTTTTTCTTTTAGTGGAATTAAAGATTGATTTAAGTGTTTCCAGTATACAGAGTATAGAAACAATAAATAATTCTACCCAGAAGTTCCAGAACAAATTTTTCACCGACTTCAGTAGTAATCCTTTCAAATCAAAACATGCAATGTGTCACAGGAGCACCTGTGGCAAGGTTGTAGGGGTCTGCTAGGTAGGCACCTTCCCTATAGGTTGCTACAGCCTCACCCCCGGAAATCCATATATGGTAGGGAGGGTAGCTCCCCTTTTGATTGGTCCCTAAGTTAATGGGACGTTGGCTGCCCCTGACCACACCCCCTGCACTGTGATTGGTGCCTCCCTGTTCTAGCTCTCTCCTGATTGGTGCCAGTTAAAGTTTCTAAGCTAATGTATTTATGTATTGTTCTTTTCAAGATGGTATAACGTTGGTGTTTGGTGTACAATAAAGGAGATTCTTACTTGTTCAAGCCTAAGACCGTGTCTATGATTTGGGGACAAGGGGCATTTCATTGTGGAGTGTAACCACTTGGTTACTGGAAGTCTGGAGTATACCGAGGGGACCATAGGAGATCGCTGGAACTATTGATGACAGAGACCATCCATCTCTACAGGGTCCGTCACACAATGTATTTGAAAGGGTTGCCAAGAGATTGTTCTGGCCATCTGGGTATTTGAATGTATGCATCTGGCCTTTATAAAAACATGTTTAACCCCTTAACGACAAAGCCCGTACACATACGAGGTTGCTGTGCAACCTGATAACGACAATGCTCGTACATGTACAGGCTGCCGTTAAATAGTTGCCACAAGTGAGGCTGACCGTGAATCCGGGGAGGAAAACCCTCCCCATAAGAAAAATGGCAGGCTAAAACAGCTTAGGAAGCGATCGTAATCGCTTCCTAAGCATAAACTGTGTTGCTGACATGCCTCAATATCGAGGCACATCAGTAACACTACCCTGATAGGAGAAACCACAAGTGCCATCCTGTAAATGACGGCATTAACAATAGAAAATGAATAATGGTAACATGTAAAAATCCCCACTGTCACGAAAAAAAAAAGTTTTTAATAAGCAAGTCCTACAATTCTTAGTTATTATATTACAAATGCCCATAGGGTGTCTAGTATTAAAAAATGTATGATTTGATGGGGTAAATTGAATTGGCCGGGTTCAAAGATGCTCCAACTATTGGACTTTGGGGCAGTAGGATCAGATGTCTAAATGGCAAAAAAATACACACCTCACAAAAGTGGCCTTTTACCTCCCAAATAACCCTAAAAAAACATCACTGCACTCAGGAGATGTTACTGAACACATGTTGTTTGACATGGACATATACCAGGAGTGAAAAATTTATACCTGAAGTACAACGTGTGAGATAATAAACACAAAAGAAATTACTACCGTAAAGTTTCACAAAGGCTTGTGGTAAAATTAGTCCATGGAAAGGTTTAAAATACCTTGGGGTGTCTAGTTCTTAAAAATATATGATCTGATGGGGTAAATTGCATTGGCCGGCTTCAAAGATACCAGAAGTGGCACATGGGGGAAGAATTACCAGATTTGGAAAAAATGGTTTTGAAATAGCAAAGCGCTACCTGTACTTATTTGCCCCATACCCGCTCCGCAAAAAAAAGCAAAAAACATAAAACATTGGTAATCTTTTAAACTCAGACAAATAGTAAGAATCCCCTCATTAACCTACCGCCAGGTTTATTTACATTCGTTTTTGCTGAGAGTGAGAAAACCCCCACTTGTGTTTACAAATGTTAAAAAGGTAATTTTAATAGCAAAACAAAGATACCCATATTTTTAGTCATTTTTTAAAGTCAATTAGATGAATATCATGAAATTCTGGTATCTAAGAAAGCCCTGTGTGTCTGAAAAAAAAATATATAATATGTGTGGGAGCATGAAATGAGAAAGAAAATCACAGCACAGCTAAACAGCAACACTGAAAAATGTTAAAAGTGCCATTGTCCCACAATATACTACGTGTAAGAACCCCTATTGTCCTTAAGGGGTTAAGTGAAAGGAATAGATATTTATTTTTATTCCCTATGTGTTATTGCTTTATAAATGTACTACATTGTAGTAGTTTAAATATTTGAATCATGAATTTTGATTATTCAATAAAAATGATTTTTAAGTGCCCATATCATGGTTGTTGCAATTAATATGGTTTGTAGAGAAAATCATTGTCTTTTAGGAAACCTTTTCATACCAGAAACTATCCAGAACAAAATAATAATTAAAAAATAACAACTAAAATTCAGTTAAGCAAATAGGATAGGCACACCAAATTCCATTGAGAATTGCCTTCAGCTGCTATCATCATAAGAAAATATCAGAAAAGTGAAAAACATGCACATAGATGACAATAACCAGATGCATCTTAAGCACAAGTCGTTTTTTACCAACCTACTTATTTGTTTGGTGTACTTAAGGATCATTTAAGGAGTAGAAAAAAAAAGTATTCATCTAACCATTAGTAATAATGCACAAGTTATTTGCACACAGATCATTCCATTGTGGAGTAAACTGTCTAACTCTCTAAATGTGGTTCATAGACTCTTTGCCTTTCTTAGTAGCACAAAGAAGTGTTTATCCATCTTGTTCACCCTTTGCCAACTCTTGTCCATAGAACTGGGCAAATTAGATAGGCCAAATGTTTTTTATCTGTAGTCAAATTCTATGTTTATAATATAAAAGTGGAAAACATTTCTCATCTCAGTTTGGAAGAATGCAACATTTTAAACTCTCTTTGTGATTGATCCACTGCAATTATCATACAATACAATACTGTATTGGCAAGTAATGTAAGTCTATCTATTGTGAGAATACTCTGAAGAGTCAAACAGGCTATTTACTAAGATATGAATTCATGCAAATTGGCAGAAAAGATTAATTTCAAGCGGCAAATTCACTATAGCCAACTCACATGCATACTTTCATTAACCCACTTGTGCAACGCAAATGTGAATTGGGACTCCAATTAGAAAAGTTGAGGATACAAGTAGATGTAAGTCATGATGTAAGCCCGTAACCCCCCATGATAATCATACAAAAATGCATTTCATTTCAAAACATGAAATAAATTAAAAGAAAATTAAACTGGGTAACCAGAACCCCAATTATCAAAGGTGGGGGATCGCCACATGTTCTCCAGCTCTGTACGCAGTGGGAAGGTGGGTAATAAAATGACCTTGTGGGGAATAAGGTCAAACTTCATACCCCCATCTCCATGCTCAATGGCTCAATGGTATGAAGTAGACTTGGGCACCAGGGGGCTCTTCGTCTTCGTGCTCGTCTTCGGCCAAAAAAAAATCTTCGTATTCCGCAAATATTCGCCCGTTCCTGTCTTCTCTTCGGGCGAATATTCGTGGATATTCTACGTGTTTTCTTTGTTTTTTCCGGTTAAGGGGTTAATACGGGGTTAACGCATGCCGCAGCAGCTCTGGCGCCAGGAGTTTAAATGTCCGTATGAGCAACTCTATTGAGCACACTACCATATACAGCTAATATATTCTCGGGCAGAGAATTGCCCTCTATTGGTAAGATACATTGAGTAGCATTGTCGACATTTAACTGTTGCAGCGGGGAGGCCAGCGGATCATGGGAATATATTTTATTTAAATAATTAATAAATGAAAATGAGCACACTACTATATATGGCTAATATATCTTTCGGGCAGAATGCTGCCCTCTATTGGTAAGATACATTGAGTAGCATAAATAACTTATTATGCTACTCAATGTATCTTACCAATAGAGGGCAGCATTCTGCTGTTATTATGCTAAGTTAAATGTCCGTACCAGCGACTTTGTTGGTCGCTGGCATGGACTTTTAACTGTTGCAGCAGGGTCCCATTTTTTGGGGTTTTTTTTCTACATAGTAACCAGTGGTAAGGGGCCATGCGAGTGAGCCTATTGGTCGCTTGCACAGCCCTTTAACCTATGGATTTCTGCTCCCGTTATCCAACGCAGCATCGCAGGGGTGAACTGGAGCGTGTTAAAGAGGCCATGCGAGTGAGCCTATTGGTCACCTGCAGGGTCTTCCTCTGGCATCAACCAATAGGTTGATGTCAGAGGAAGACCCTGCAGGTGACCAACAGGCTCACTCGCACTGCCCTGTAACCCCTGACGGCAAACCTGCTGATTTCCAGTTCCGTCAACTCCTGCGATGCCATGAAGATAAGGTAGACTAGATGGAGAAGGGCCTGGGGAGATTAGTAGACGAAGACGATCACGAAGATTCTTCGTGTGTGTGTCTTCGCCTACGTTTTACCGCCACTGTCTTCTCTTCTTCATGTCTTCGGAACGAACACAAAAATGCACTCTTCGTGTTCGTTTTCATGTTCGCCCGAAGATGAATGCACAAGTCTAGTTTGAAGCCCATCCAAGCACTGTTCGGGAGCCAGGAGTGTGGACAGTGAAAATCTTTGTCTGGAAAAAAATAGTACTTACTGCTTAAGGTCCATTCTGCATTATCAAATCATGCCATTCAGTACTCTTCTTTATACTAAAGCAAGAGATATTGGTAACAAAAGATAAAGTGATAAAAAAAATAGCTCATTAAAATAAGATGTGATTCTAATCTGGCTTATTATATTGCCTCTGATAAAGATGTTTCTTGTGGGAGCTCTACCTTCAATTTCATTTTGGGGCTGTCCTTTATCAATCATTTAATATATGAATTCTAATGTTCAGGACTTATGACTTATGTATACTATTTAATGCAAATATATAGAAATTGCTTTATTATGCTGGGATTTGAACTGGTCTCCTGATTTCCTTTTTTGTTAGTTTCTATGATTGATAGCCTGGAACATATTATGTTCACTTCAACCTGTGAACTGTAAGATATATATCAATTTAGTTTTATTTTCAGCTTTTTTTCTCAATAACTGGTTATTTATCCTGTAGCAAAAGCAGAGAATACTGCTGTATCTGTAGCCTTAGGAGACACAGATGTCAACTGCTTTCTAGCTTCAGTGAAAATTATCTTTTTCTCTTAAGGTCTTGTTTCTTATGAATGGAAATGTCTTTAAAGTAACAAATGAAACCCTCTATGGTGGATCTGTTTTTAAAAAGCAGAGCCTGGTCATTATATTCTATAAAATTAATATGGCATATTATTTCTGGCATTCAGCATTTAAATAAGAAATATATGCAAATAGCAATTCTGAATCATATATATGTTGTTAGATTGCAGCTGATAAAAAAGCTCATGGTGCTGCCTTGTGGAGTGACCTTGTGCTTGTGTTAGCTTTTCTTAGAAATATTCATTTTATTTTAATATCCTCCACTGTCTACAGAAAGCATATTTTCATTGCTCACTACTACTTTCAACTGTAAGAAAACTATAATATAACAAAACACTACAACGCTTTTGAGTATTTGGTGTTGTATTTATATTACATTGTTTTGATTATTAAACAGTTCTGTACTTTTCGTTGGTTTTGTTTTTTGTCCAAATGCATAGCTTGCTTAAATTACATGTTATACACAATTCAATAAAGGAGCTGCTCAAAACATTGAAAAACACTCTTGTGTTAATTACTGTTAAAACCTCTACCTTCTGCAGTAACTCCTGAGGTTGGTTTCTATCCTCTGACATATTGATTAATTATTTCCTGAAATATCATGTATATTGTGATGTCACAAGCATAAGTGAAACATAACTTAAATTTTACCAACTGTCACATTTTTCAAACAAAAATAGCAGTTTTTACTTCTGTTTGATATTACTTAAGCAAATTCTGCAAATATTGCATGACAAAACCATTCCAAAAATGAAAGTATAATTGTAAATGATCATATTTACTACCAGATGTTTTTTTATGCAGTAGCAATATATGAATAAAGAAATTATATTTTGCTGCAACACCTGTAACTGGTTCTTTAAGACAGAGATTTGCTGAATAGAGAATATTTTTGCCAAATTATGCTTTAATTGGAAAGTCTGTGATCATCAAGAACTTTAATTAATCATTCATACAAAATTAAATTACCCAAGTAATATTGATATATTTGATCCCTTCATTAAAATATTAATTTTAATCTAATTTAGTCATGCTACTGCTTAGCATTTGAATATTCTCACCTGTGTAATTTTAGCTGAAGAACTGTGTTACTTGAAGTCTTGGTTGTGTGTTTCCAAGGTTTGCAATTTCTCCTGACATTATAAAAGATTAAACATTCAGTACTGCAAAGTCAAGATACATGTAGCTGTATTCTGTTTTGACATATTTACAGCAATTAAGGTTACATGCCTAACCTAACTTGTTCCATATTCACAAATCATGTGTTATATGTTGTGAAATGTGTCTAATTAAGTCATTTTCACAATCTCACTATTTTATGTGATTCCATCAAAATAATGCAGCATAAGCAATAAAATGTGCACTAACATATGTGTTTTGCATAAGTTAAATAATTTAATTATGTTTTTCCTATTTCTCATCAATTGTATACTGATGCTTAGCTTATTTTTATTTAACCCCTTAATGACAAAGCCTGTACATGTATGGGCTCAAAATACATTGTTTTCAATGGGTTTAGGGACTGCCCATTGTCCTTAAGGGGTTAAATAGCTCAATTTTTGCATTATCTACAAGCAGGCACGGACTGGCCATCGGGCACATGGAGCTGCAGCTCCAGGCCCCTACCTTAAAATAGGCCCAGTTAGGACCGGACTGACTGGGCTTATGCGGCCTTTACGGCTACATTAACGCAGGGCATAAGGGGCACCGTCCCCTTAAGCCCGTTGCAACTGCCACCGGGTCCGCCACTCTAAGGGGCTGGGAAGCCCCCACCAGGGCACAGGGTTTAAATTAAAACATCGTTTTGTTTTTTTTACTTTAACATCCTCCATGTTAAATAAAGTCGGAGCATGTTAAATAAGGTTGAGAAAAAAAACCCTGATGTTTTAATTTAAGCCCTGTGCGGCCGCAGACCCCTAAGGCCGGCCCTGGTGGGGGCTTCCTGGCCCCTTAGAGTGGCGGACCCGGTCGCAGTTGCGGCGGGCTTAAGGGGCTCTGCGTTAATCTGCCGTAGAGGCCACATAAGCCCAGTCAGTCTGGTCCTGACTGGGCCTAGTTTAAGGTGGGGGCCTGGAGCTGCAGCTCCATCAGCCCCTAAGTCAATCCGGCCCTGCCGCGGGCCCAGTCACAGTTGCTGCTTGCTCCAGCAACAAGGTAAGTAGGGTGAGGGGGGGGGTGCAGTGAGAAGGGGCAGA
>VKOC01022920.1:0-14057 GCA_009364415.1 Spea multiplicata
CTGTGCCCCATGATATGCCTTTTGACCCTATATGCCACTGTGCCCCCTGATATGCCTTTTGACCCCTATGTGCCACTCTCCCTCCAGAAATGCCTTATACCCCTATATGCCACTCTGGCATTTAGAGGGTTAAAAGGCATATTATGGGGAAGAGTGGCATATAGGGAGGTTTAAGGCATTTCAGGAGGCAGAGTGGCGTATAGAGGGTTAAAAAGGCATTTCTGGAGGCAGAGTGGCATTAAGGGGGTTAAAAGGCATTTCACAGAGCACTCTGCCTCCAGAAATGCCTTATGCCCCCCGTTTAACTCTCCCCCTCCCTCCTCCAAACTTACCGGTACTTAAGTCCTCTGTCCTGTAGCCGGTACTGAGTCCTCTGTCATGTAGCCGGGGCAGCGTGTAGTTGTCTACGCAATTCGCTGCACACCAGTGACTCAGAAGTACCGGTAAGTGGGGCGGGTTGACAGGAGCATCCAGGTCCCCTGCAGCTGCGGGGGGATCTGGATCTTAGTCGTATTTGAGGTCTGATTATAAGACGACCCCGATTATAAGACACGGGGTATTTTTCAGAGCATTTGCTTTGAAAAAAACCTCATCTTATAATTGAGAAAATACGGTATTTTCAAAAGAAAAGTTTTCTATTAGAAAAACAACACATGTCCCCAATGAATTGGATATAGAGGAAACTAAAAATTATATGAAAAATGTGAAAAGGCACAAAACAGCAATATGAAAACATCATGTAATCCATGGATGCTTCAGGTTGTGAGTTACACTACAACACAATATATATTGTGATTACAATTGTGATTGTAAATTGTGTAAAATTGCAAATTACATACAATAACAATTACTCTTCTTCAGAAACATGATATGATAAAAAGATAGAACCAAATGTTTACTACTAAGATATGCCTAACAAATAAAAAAAAACACAAAAGTTTTGTAATATTAATATATTGAAATAACAATATTTAAGGGACACTCCAATCACCAAATGCAATTTAATGCATATGATGGCTGCGTGGTCCTTTTAAATTTTTGTTGTGTTGGTTTTGCAAATGCATTTTACTCAGCCAACTGAAATCTCTTATGATTAATGCTGATTGAAATCTATTATTCAGAACATGAAACAGTTGCTGTGCTAATATTGAAAGGGTTAAATGTCCTTGATGTGGTTTATTTTTACTTGACTGTACATTTGCTATGTGTTTTATCATTCCTTACATTGTGTCATCTTTTACCGTAGTCAGGTCTAGACAAAGTTAGATGAACAATTTCATGGTATAAAATGTACGTGCAAAAAATGTATTTATCTTTGTACCTATATAAACTGCAAATTAAATTGAATAGCTTTCACGGCAGGGTTTTCAATGGTTTCAATGTTCTGTGTGTTTGTACTCTTAAATGTACGGGTTGGTCTGGCCATTGAATTGGTTACTGCAGTGTTTTTATGACAGTTGTTGCAAATAATACTTTAGTCGGGTCATTGAATCAACCACAACATTTCTAAAGCAGGTTTAAAGGTGCTTAACATAAAAAAATATGTATTTCCATATACACAAACACACACATGTATAAAAGATAGATAGATAGATAGATAGATAGATACTGTGCATAAATAGATAAATAGATGTATAGATGTATACTTAGGGAAATTAAATATTTATATATGTTTTAAATGTTGTGTGGAACACGTATCACTGTATTGGTATTGCTGGTTACATGATAGAAGTAATAATGTATTATATTATTATTTCATGTTTTTCATCTTTTGTCTAAGCACTAATAATTGAATCTGTAAAAAAGCAAATTTATTAGGTAAAAAAACTAAACTTATTACAATAAGCCTTTTTTCTATTGCAAGAACATTTACAAAATATAAGATTAATGGTTGTACAACAGTTCACAGAAGTATCTCACTACAACGACAAAGTTGGTCATTAGGATGAGTTAACAATTTTAGTTTAATCAACTAATTTACATATTTCTCAACACACATATCTATATATCTATAATATTGGTACCCTTGGTAAATATGAGCAAAGAACCCTGTTAAAATTATCCTTATAGTTTAACATTTTGATCTTTTCTTTAAAAACTGCCCAAAATACTCTGCTCACATCCAACAATTGCAAACCAAACACGGGTTTATAAAAAATGTTAAATATATGTGTGACACAATTATTGGCACCACTATGAATTCATATGAGAAAAAATATATTCTCATTGATAGTTTATATTTCCTAGTAGACCTGGGTGACTAGGAACAGGAAATTGTTCAATCATTCTTCCTGTTTCACATTAACTATTAATATTATACGCGTGCATTCGGATTTGTACAAACTGTTTTTTTAATGAAAATTGACTGTATCATATGTTCATAGGAATCTCCAAAAATGAGGGTGATCCCCGACGAAACTAATCAATACGAATTGCAAAACCAAAATTTCATTCATTTGTTCGTTTGCCTAGTATAGATGATTTATCTTTCCCTCTCACATATTTTCTGGGACAGTTGCCAGTAATTACAAAATGTTGCTTTATCTGGGGTTATACAGGCTTAAATGAGCATTGATTTGCATTCGTGGCAGCATCCCCATAACAGGTTTAGGTTCTAAGTGGGTACATGTGTTAAGCATTTAGAGCCCAATAAATCTAACAGGTGTGTCTTATTAAGTATTAGCAAATGCAAATTCCACAGTAAAAAATCAAATCAGCAACTTATATTAAAGAAGTACAAACATGAGTAAAAGAAAAATAACGTTTTTAAGGGTTCTGTGGACCTAATTAATATACAAATGACATTTAACCATTTCAGTATCTGCAAGGAAAGCTGTGCATTACTTTTCATCTACAGACAAGCAAGGATTATATTAGAATTTAGTGCAGTTTCTAGTCCAGGCACTGTGTGTGCCCTACATACCCCTCCCCTTCTCCTATGGTTTTTCTATACAGAAGGACACTGTCTCACATACTGACCCCCCCTTCCCACTCCTTGTCAGCATGGTCTTTCCATCTGCCAAGAAATCAGTGGAGATAAGAAAACAGCTGGAGCAGGTAAGTAAGCAGGTAGGGGGCAAATACAGGGCAGGGGCAGGATGTAGAGGCACAGACATGACTGGGTGACTGAGGGGGAAATGTGTTTTTGACATCAAATTTAATTTCCAAATTAAAAAAAGCCCCTGAATTTCATCCAAAACGAAAGGACAGAAAAACAACATTTGTTGCCTAGAAAATAATTAGAAAATTATTTTGGACCTTGTGCACAAGTGTAATAAATATTAGGTAACACTTAGGCCAAATCGGTTTGACAGACATTACTGGAAATTCACATGGCATTGGGTTCTATGAGACGGAGAGATAGCCATATGGACAACATACCTCATGTCCACAGTTAAATATAGTCATAGCTCTTTAATGTTTTGGGGCTGTTTTTCTGCCAGAGGACCTGGACATTTTGTAAGTATACAAGGTATCATGCATTCTATCAAATATCAACATACACTTAATAAACACCTGCATATGCCAGAAAGCTAAAAATAAGCCATGGTTGGATCTTCCAGTAGGACAATGATCCAAAATTTACATGAAAATGAACATAAATAGAATCCTGCTACACTCTTCTTAGCACAAAGGGCTTGAGTAATCTGCTGCCATCCCGACAACAATCAGTAAATTAACAAGCAGAGATAGCTTAATTGGGAGGAAACATTAATCACATCCTCAGAACAGAGAGTTAAGATACATTTCCTTCTGATATTTTTAATACGTGTATTGTTTAACTGTAGACACTAAAATAGTTTTTTAGACTATAGAACTGTAAAATGCGGGATTTAGTACAGTATGTGATTAATCAATGACCCAACAATGATGTACAACAAATGCATTCAGGTAAAAATGGACCTAGAGCTATAATTCTTCTTCGTCCACAAATATCTAACATCAGACATAATATGTTACTACACACAAACACATTTTTTTTTACTTGCACAAATCCATTTCATAGTTCATAGCATATACTCAGCAATGTAGGATTCAACAAAACGCATTCAACATGTTTTCTTACAAAACAGTTCCTTGCAATTAGGGGAAATTTAAAAACATGCTGACTTACAAACTGATTTCTTAGATCAGCACAAATACATATCCGTGCCCACACTTCAAAATTGCCTTAGACAACTTTCTACTCAGTAAAATTTTCTTCAAAATGAAAGCTAGACTTGTTTGATGCAAATAAATGATAGCTGAATATGATTTTTTCAGGATGAGATTTAATATATACAATAATACTTTCATGTGACAAAGACAAACCTTGGGGTTTGCCCTAAAAGTGTTCACAGTAATATAAAGCCATAAAATCAATTCCTTTATTAAAATTGTATTAAATGTTTCATAAAGCAGCTTCTGGCAGCAGAGAAGAAACAACATTAAAAGAACATCTTCATGTTTTTAAACCTTAAAAACACAGGATATCCACAAAAATGTGGAATACATAATGTAAAACATCATTTACTAATTGCTTTTAATGCTGTGTGTGGTTTCAGCATGTTACATTGACAAATTATGTTACTGAATACTAGGTTTTTCCCTGGCCTATACACTGTAAACAACAAGTCAGTTAAAGTTAAGGGCTGGTGATATAAATAAGGATAACACAAAGAAAATGTCAAACAATAATTATGATTAGGGTTTGTGGACTAAAAGATCATTATATCTAATCATTGGGTTACACCTGAGGAATGGTTTAGCATATGCCTCTAAGAAGTATCAGACTTGTATGATGTGAGCATGGATGTGGACTTGTGAGTGTTTGTATGTATGTGAGCATGGATGTGTACTTGTGTGTATGAGCATGGACTTGTGGGTGTGTGTTTGTATGTATGTGAGCATGGATGTGGACTTGTGTGTGTTTGTATGTATGTGAGCATGGATGTGGACTTTGTGTTTGTATGTATGTGAGCATGGATGTCTACTTTTGTGTTTGTGTGAACATGGATGTGTACTTCTGTGTGTGTGTGTGAGCATGGATGTGGACTTGTGTGTGTTTGTATGTATGTGAGCATGGATGTGGACTTTGTGTTTGTATGTATGTGAGCATGGATGTCTACTTTTGTGTTTGTGTGAACATGGATGTGTACTTCTGTGTGTGTGTGAGCATGGATGTGTACTTGTGTGTGTGTTTGTATGTATGTGAGCATGGATTTCTACTTTTGTGTTTGTGTTAGCATGGATGTGTAATTGTGTAAGTGGTTTGAGATACAGTGTGTGTTAGTAAGTGTGTTTACATGTTGTATGTTAGAAGGAGGCAAGGGGCAAAGAAGGCACAGACCGGTTGTGTGGGGGCAATGATGGCACAGACAAGCTGTTGAAGTTGAGGGGCCCGGGGCGTTTTTTCGCTACACCCCTGCTGGGAAGCTGGTCCACATATCCATGGCCCTCTCATTAAAGTAAGTCTCTCTTACATTAAGTAAAACTTTCACATAAAATAAAAGTACAAATCTCAAAAAGAGCATAACTAATATGCAAATGACAATTAACTATTTCTGTAAGGAAAGCTAAGTAATAGAATTGTTTATTTAACTAGCTTCATTTATTTAGGTCTTTAAATAACAACAGGTACATAAAATATAACAGCACCAGTGGTGGTCTCTAGAGTTATTTCATCACCATTCTCTCATATTTCTCATCCTGACAAACTAGAGCAATATTTATTTCATATTACCATTCAAACTTCATTTGAAGCCCCCTTTAACTACATCTCTGGAAAAGCATAAAGGTCAACATATTGATTTTTTTTTTATACCAAGCTGTTGTCATAGACCTTGCAGAGAATTAATAATCCGGAGGATCATATATAACAAAACAACAAAAACTGAGAACATTAATGTGTCGGCATTACTAATACCATATACATGTAAATGAGTTCAATTAATTATAATTAATTGTATTTAATTATGTCAACAATTAAGACAAATATTTGTACCCCTTTTTCAGATAATATGCCTTATAGCTATCATGCAGTTTCTTATTTATTAATTACAGTTAAAGTTGTTAACTTTCCCATCACTAGACAGGAATGTATTTCAAATTTTGATTTTCAAAGTCCCCACAATCTCAACTGTCATTCAACACTGCACCGGCTCCTATTTTCATCTTCCTCTGTCTTGGAAGCAGACAAAAAGTGGAACAGGGAAATGGAGACAGGGACACAGAAGTGGTTGACAGAGAAGGTAGGGAGACATTGACAAAGAACATGAGAGATTGTGAGAGAGAGTTGGAAAGTATGAGAGAGCGTGTGGGAGAGTGTGGGTGACAACAAAATTATCTTACAAATTGAAAAAGCCCTCCAGTTTTCATTCAAACTGAAAGTGCAGGAAATAAAATTGATTATCTGAAAATGTATGGATCAAAACCTTAACAAAAAGAATTGTGTGCACAAGTCTATTACTTGTTTGCCTTGGTTAGGGCTTTGTAATAGTACTAAATATTTGATCCATATTTTCACATGTAAAGACCTAAAAGAGGAGATGCTGCAATGAGCCCAATAGTTACACGTTATACGTGTGAGATAGACATGAATAACCATATCCTGATTCATAAAATTTTACATTCCCGTATAGTATTAACACATCTGTTGGGAGGCTTTTCCACTTACCTACCACCTTCTCGATAACATTACATCTAAACTATGGGTGTGACTTCTTGCCATAACTTTCCTCCTCCTCTGACATATACTTGTTTCTTGTTCTTTGGTTTAATGTTTTTATCATATCCTCTCACTATCATGTTTTCTAAACATACATTAGCCTGTGTTTACATAAGGTACATTTTTTATTTTGCTTTCATTTTGTAAATACCAAATACCATCTACATCACTGGAAAATGGAGGTTTCATTTTATCATAACGTAACTAATTTCAAGTGCAAATATAGGTCATATTTTCGCATATACGTAGGCCCTGCATGTTTAGTTTAAACTAAAGGGATTTTGTCATGTCCCTCTTTTATGCTTGCTTTTATATTTCAAAATGTTCTCTAACTACAGAAAAATCTGAAAAAAAGAAAAAAATAACAGTGTGAAAACTTGAAAGAAATCATACCGTTTGATGCCTATAAGGTGAAACAGTTTCTTGTGGAATATTTTTGTAGTGCAGAGATTAAAAATACAAGAAAATAATTAGCTCCCTGGCAAAAGAGTAATTAAGTATGGTTATTAGTTTCTCCATTTTTTGATAGTTTGCTTACTCTTCGGTTGATTCACATAATTCTCCAGTAGCTGTCTTCTCTGAGTCAAGATTTCATGGAAAATAAATAAATAAAAGAATGTAGAGTAAGAAAATTATAATTGAGCTAAGGAGGGAATGTAGGCAGGTAAAGAGAGTAGAAGAGAAATGGGATCAGAGATGGAAGAAATGAAAGAAAAGAAGAGGAAAGACAGAGAACAACGGCGGCACAGGAGAGAGAGAAACAATACACTTTTACAAATACACACACTCTCCTACAGCTATAACACGTACTCCATACGTACACCATATACTTACATTAAATACACTCACTCCAACACCAAGCAGTAACACACACACACACATGCTAACAGCATACACTCACAAACGTTTACACCATCTACTAACACACATGCTAACAAGACGTGTACGCTCTATTCCCATACAGTAACAAACACTTATGATAACCCCATACCCTCACACGTGCTAACAACATACTGTAACACACACTCACTTTGCCACATTACAAATAGACTCTCTAACATCAAATTCACTCACTTCAATCTAACACCATAAACATATACATTACTGCGGAAATACATGGTTGGATAAGAAGCAATCCTTTCTGAAGTCTCCAGGGACTAGAAATTAAAGAAGTCCTATAATTTGACATATAAATTAGCATAGGTATAGCTTGCACATCTTTTATGCCACTGTCCATGTGTTGGCATTGAAATAATGGTATGTTGTCCTCTGAACGTGTACACGGGTTTTATTTCAAATTTTCTATGGTGCATAAAATTTCGTTAGACATGTCAGTCAAAAATATAGAATTATGAGGGACACTAGTAACAAGCAAAATCAATTAGTCCGACACCCATATATTATTATTATTACTCCCCAGGTATCTTGAAATGATTTTAATAATAATTGTTGCTAGGCATTGTTAATATAGTTGCCAGTACTAAGGAATCATTTCATTGGTTCCTAATAACTTTCATGACAGGGTTGTAAAGTATCTGTAGCAATGGACCACAAGTAAAAAAAACTCTAGTTTTTGATTATTTTTTTATGTGCAGAACGATTAAGGTCCCTCCCCGACTGTCTCTTGATGTAATTGTCTTAATTAAATCTCTCAAACGCTGTTAAAAAATGTTTGCACTTTATTTATCTTCAGGGATTAATACAAATACAATGTTTACATGCTGTTTACGTCTTAAGAGCTAAGCTCTTTTCTGGCTGCTGATTCTTTTATTTATTAAAAAAGCAGTACATAGAACACTTCCACGGCATGGAAATATTACCATTTTCTATGAGCATGTACAGTAGTCAAGGAGCTTTATAGAAGCCCCAGGAGTAATGCAATTTACTGTACAAATACAATATCATGTTATTGCTTTTGCCCTCGTGTAAGATGTCGCGATTCCAATGACTCTAGCTATGTTTATAAATTCTGCTCTCAAGTTTCATATGTTCAGTTAAGTTGGCCAAATTACAACTAATTAGTGCTATCACAAATAGCAATTAACTACAACTATTTCAATGTATAAAGGTCAAATTCTGAAGAAATGCAGACTGAGAGGAACAGTACATAAAATGGAAATTAAAGAGCGTTATTCATGAAATGTGACCTTATTATGAACAAAATAATATGTCACTTTTCAATTTGTCCACAATATGACTGCTTAAATATAGTGTATGTTTTTTTATTGTATCCATAAATGTCTTTACATGTCTCCCAGACTTTAATATCCATTCTAAAGAAGGTGTCAGGGACATTTGGTATCAATGTTTCTGGAGTTTGGAGATACATAACCAGTAAATCAGACACCAGTTACATTTAAAATAATGGCTTCCTAGAATTTGATATTGAAATAACCTATACAAATATATGCTGAATTTATTGTTACACAACATACATTAGATACATGAGTACAATTATGGTTGGCCGTTATCATTGCCTTGGATGTATTAATAGCAAAAATAAAATGAAATCTGAACATACTGTATGCTATGACACAGTTTACATTTGCTCATTTCAATAAATTACTGTAAGATGTGTACATTCGTAATATTTTTGACCGCATGCTGCTTTATATTTCCAAACAAACACAAATCTTAAAATTGGCTTAACAAAAATATTCTTTTACTTTTTTCACACAGTCAGCAAAAGATAGACATTGCTATAAAATGTTCAGGCTAAATTATGCAACCTTTTCCTTTTAAAATCAGCAACATATATTTTTACATTCATGAATTTATTCAATATTCACCTTTAATCTGCTAGTACTGCAATACTAACGAGTCTGTACCTCTAACTGACAAAGGAACTTTTGTACATACTTTCCAAAGATGTGTCTGAATTACATTGGCATTGTCGCAGTTTTTGTTCAAGGATATGTTTGTTAGGGAAAAAAACATTTTCTATAAACCTATCAGAACCTATGTATCAGAACCTAATTTTTAAACATACAAGCTTTATATAACGTTTAATATATCCGTATTTGGGTATCCATGATAAAACCTTTACATCTTGCAAAAAAGTAAATTTTTTTTTATATATATCGGTGGCATAAATAATAAACAGGAACAAATATAATCTATTAAGAATCATTTGTGAAACATACTTAATTTCACTCTCCTGATGTAGCATGGAATCATTGAGAGATTATTTATGCTTTGCTGATTTAAATGTCAGGGCAGATGCCAAATAATTAAGAACTGGGAGGAATTATATCCCACAACGTCAATGTTTCAAAATAAAAACGTTTGTGAGGTATGTATTTTCTAGAATTCACAGAGGCTTAGATTAGACCCAAAGATTGTAGTTGGCCATGCCCAATGAGTAGTTAGTCAGAGCCACAATGAGAAAAAAAATCTAAAATGACATTCATGGAGAACAATTTTTCTCACAAATGTTTGCCCATTATAGACAATATTACAATATTTAAGATTGAATATAGGTGCATATCTGGTATGTGTAGGTGTTCTAGCTATTACATTCGGCCAGTCTACTAAACAAACACAGTTTGTCAAATTAAGGGTTAACTCTACAGCTCAGCATTGATGAAAGTTGCACACCCTTCAATGTTAACACTCACCATTCACAAATACTGTATACTAGTTGCTTGTGATTTTATGTCACTTTGCATTTTGCATTTCGTGACAAATGCTCTGAAAGAAACTTGTCTTATAATCGAGCAAATATGGTATTTGAGGGGACAGCAAATTTACACTGTTATACAGGCTGTCCACTCACTATTTTACATTGTAGCAAAGTGTCCTTTCTTGAGTGTTGTCACATGAAAAGATATAATAAAATATCTACAAAAAAGTGAGGGGTGTACTCACTTTTGTGGCATACTGTGTATATGATTGTTAACAGCAATCACAATCCTATCATGCCCAGGCATACTCAGATTCCAGCATGTACTAGCTGACTTGAGATATTGTTATCGAATATTTTGGTCCAATTTTGATGTGTTACAACATTATATATATATATATATATATATATATATATATATATATATATGATACCACACTCCTATCATGCCCAGGCAGCCAGTACATGCTGGGACCTGGGAATAATAGGAATGTGATTACAGCCTCCTTATGCCATGCTATCCCCCTCCCTACTTACACGTCCATGCTACCACACACACACAGTCATTCACAAACATTCATTCACTCATTCATATACTCATATTCATGTAATGTCTGGCATAATATATAGTGATGGGAGTTATGATATACTTTAGAGCATAACTCCCATAATTATATCATGAAAAAGACATTGGCAATGGTGCAGGTTACAGCATAACACCCATCACTCTCACACATTTACTAATCCACATTTACTAATCCGGGATATGGCAGCAAATCCCAACGCACAGCGTCAGTTGCTGCATGCATCACAAGGAAGCAGGCTCAAAGGTCTGCATTACAGACCTCCCGCTCCCTTGATTGACTCTAAGATGGTTAGAGGGAGATCCTTGATCTCTCCAACTGAGCCTGCTCCTCTAGCGGCAGACATTACTGTCCATCTCTGGAGGGATGCCAGCGTAATGGCACCCGCGGCGGAACGCCACACGCTAGGTACACTACTGAACAAGACCCCTACACATTCTGCTGATGAAACAGAAATCAGGACAGGTTAAGACTAAGTACAAAAGGAGAAGCAAAATATACAAAAGACAAAAATCATTATCCACAAGCAATAATCTCAAGTTACCAGGAAATAAAAAGAAAAAACAATGCAACATTGAGAGTTTCTCCCCCTTTTCTCAAAATTTCTCCCATTTCTAATTATCTCTTCCATTTCTCTTTATCTCAGCTCTCCCTTTGCTCTTTACCGCTCCTCCTCTTTATCACTTCTGTTCTTTCTCCATTTTCTCCCTACCTAGCCTTTTTTCATTATATCTTCTCTTTTTATTTATCTCATATCTTCTTTATGTCTCCTCCTATTTCACTTAATCTCTCCAGGTTACTGTGTTTTTCTCTCTTATTAAATATCTGTTAAAGTAGACAAATCTTTGTGATATATTTTTATATTTGGTTTAACACCACATGTTGTAGGTAGCAGTCTTGCTCATGCTATTCACTGAACTATGCTATGTAGAAATTTGAAAGCATGTACAAATAAGCTATCAAAAAATAAATTCTATTGTAGGCTGTGCTGTAACTAAATACATTCTTTATTTAAAAAAAAAAACATCCAGGTGTCACGTACAAGTAGTTGGAGACACCGAGGTCAGGTAGGACTCCAGGACAGAACAAGTTCAAACAAGCTGAGGTCAGGATTCCGGAGAGCAGCATAATTGAAAAACGTAGCCGAGATCAGGATTCAGGAGATCAAGATAAACGATAAACGTAGCCGAGGTCAGGATTCAGGAGATCAACGTAGTCAAGGCAAGCCAAGGTCAAAACACGTGAAAACAGTAAGGAAAACGCTATCTGGGCACTAGCACAAGGCATAGACAACCATCAGAAGGCAAGGTATGGCTGAACTGAGGAGGTTTAAATGGGGAACCACAGGGGAAGTTCAAATCTCCCACCAAACCGTCATGACGTCACTTCCGGTGTCCGGGAATTGCGGCCATCATGAGTGTGGCGTAATCTCCCTTTATACAGCCCTGCAATTCGCCACTAGAGGGCGTGCAAGCACTGAAGCAGGACGCCGTCTACCAGGAAGTCTGCCTCTACTGCACGGCACTTCAGAGGACTGCAGCGGAAGTGGCTGTGTGTTGGAAGGGGGTCTCCCTCTCCTTCGTGGCGGCTGCTGCGGACGTGTCCATGCATTGGAGGGGTGTCTCCCTCTCCTTCGTGGCGGCTGTTGCGGAGGTGGCCGTGCATTGGAGGGGGGTCTCCCTCCCCTTTGTGCGGCTGCTGCAGAGGTGGCCGTGCATTGAATGGGGGTCTCCCTCTCCTTCGTGGCGGCTGCTGTAGAGGTAGCCGTGTGTTGGAGGGGGGTCTCCCTCTCCTTCGTGGAGGCTGTTGCGACAACGTGGCAACCGAGGACAGGTGAGTAACACCAGGTTATGTTAATGTGTAGATTCCTTTATATCTGAATATTACAAATCACTTCTATTTTTCAGTAGATATGAGTATCAATGTAAAAGAAAGTTCACAAAATTATTAACCAAAATGATGAACAGTTGTTTGTGTTACTCTTTTTATTTGCATGTTTCTTCTTGCATGAATCTTAGGTAATTTATTAAAAGCTGATAGATGTACCACCTTTACTTAACACATTATGTTTTATTTATACCAGCTTTCCTGATTAGTGTCATCATTTAACAAGTCTACTTCACTAATAAATTATGGTAACATCCAGAATCCATTAAAAATAATTACAAGTCTTGTACTCATAGCATTATGTTAAGCGATAAGTGATATATTAATAGGTGGGTTATTTAATTAATCAATGTTCCTAGTGTAAAATGTAAATAGTTATCACTAATGGAATAGTATACATTCTATGATAATCAAAATATATATGATACATTAATAGGGGATTGAAGCTAGAATAATCTAGAAAAATCACATTTACACTATGACATCATGATTAATATTAGAGCATGATAAATTAAAAAAAACATGATTAAACTTAAATTATATATATATATATATATATAAAGAATTTTGAGATAGATATATATATATATAGACAGGTGTTGAATTAAGGGTTAATTTGAATGGCAGGGCATGTCTACTAACCCTTTCAACATAACTGCCATATTCACTAAAATGTGGGTTGATTGAGAGTGAATGTGAGGGCCTGTGACTACAAATGTTGCATATATCAGACATTAAATTGATGCCCACGGGGGGGCCAGCATGGGCTATAGTGGGCCTTGACTGTTGTGCGGAGGAGGGGTAGGCTTTTTGCGGGAATTTTGGGGGTGAGTTGGGGGTAGATTATATAAGTGGTTGCTTTCCCGGGCTCAGGAACCATTTTTTGTGGTTAGCTTACCTGGTTGCGTGTCTGTGCGCTGCTGGGCTTTAGCTGTCTGTCTCTCTTTGCTTTTCTGTTCTTTTTTCTGGCTTTCTTCTCTCTCCCCCTCCCTGTTGTCTTTTTACCACCCCTGCAGGTTGGCGGATGGACCAGGACATGGAGGAGCTGCTTGCCGGCGTGAGGAAGGCTGCGTTGGAGCGTGGATCAGCATGGCTGAGGGAGCAGCTGGGATCTGCGCTGGAGCCGGTTCGAGGGTCTGGAAGACCGGTGAGGAGGACCCGTCCGCCGCGTCGTCTGAGCCCTGGTGAGGAGGAGAGGCCCAGCGACGTCCGGGGTGCGGCCTCCGGTGCCGGACCAGGCCGGAGCACCGGTGTTTCC
>VKOC01022921.1:0-12602 GCA_009364415.1 Spea multiplicata
TAAAAGTTTCTTACAAGAATATCGTGAAGATCACTGATTTATTCCACTGAATAAAATGGAACTTTTTCATCTAAATTTTTTTTGCAGTAGCAAATGTTTTGATTCCATTATGTGTAATGTATTTCATTTATTAGGGCCTTTTAACAATTTTGCTTTTTGGCATTTTAATACAAATAATGTGATAAAAAGACTCGGGTGTGACTCGGGTGTATATTAGGGGTGCGTGTGGGTATAAAAGCTCGATATACTATATGGGACTGGTCTCCAAATGTTTCCAGGGCTGCTTTCATTCCCAGTCCGGCCCTGTGGACGAGGTAGCCCCCGCACTAAGGGTCAGTATCACAACGGTCTGTGTTGCAGCCACAATAATGATTATGCAAGAAAAAAAAACGGCATTACATACTGTATTTGCACACAGAGATGTATTACCAGTACACAATGAAATATGAGTGAGCTAGGACTGGATTCAGTACATGTAGCCACTTCTGTAACTTTTTAGTGAACTATGCCATTTTTTATTTAGAAAAATACTAACACAGAATATGAGAGAAGATAAGAACCATTTGGCCCATGTGGTCTGCCCACTTTCCCTGATTTAAAAACTCAGACCTTAATTAGTCCTTGGTCCTGTCACAGATTCAGGATAGCCAACAACATATACTAGCATACACACACTCTAACCCCTTCTTCATGCATTTCTTTCTAACATAGGCAAGGATCTGCGGGGGCTTCCCTCTGAAAGGTCCCCTAGGTCACCTATGTGGTGGGGCCATCCCAGTATGTCCCAGCACTGACCTATTTTTGCCTTGATAAATATACCATAGTTAATGCTGGACATGGTAACTGAATCTTAATTGAATCAGTTTAGGGCTACATTTTAAAAGGGAAGCATTAATCAAACAACCAGTTTACAAAGGTCTGTAAATATACAGTATAGATACAACAGGATATTTTGAAACCAAATTCCTCAGGACATCATATCAGCACTTTTCAGTAAGGAGTGAGTCAGAATGCATATTGCGTAATCAATGTTACAAAAATACAGAATCTAGACTTAGAAACATGTAAAGCTCTCATGGTACTCATGGTACTGCCCTTCAGCATTTCCCTTTGGTATGTAACTTTAACCCCTTAAGGACAACAGGTTGTCCCTATACCCATTAAAGACAATGCATTGTGAGCCCTGTACGTGAAGGGGTTAAAAATGTCCTTTTCTTAAATATGTTAAAGAAAAGCAGCTTAACAACTATATGTACCAGAGATGCAAAATGTACCATAATATATATATAAGTATATACTATATATATAAAACATTAATAAAAAAAATATTAACAATACTTTCACATAATGGATATAATTTCTGTTTTATGAATACAGTAGCACAGTTTTTCATGGATATTATAACAAATCCATTGCGCTGTACCATATGAATCACTTTCACTGTATGTAGAATGCAATGCCCTTTAGCGTAGAGACTTCTAATCAGGCCAGGCTCCACAACAAAAAGTTTTTATGATGGTAACACAGTCGCCTTGCGCTGACTGAAGAGGTTAAGGGTGAATCTTCTGTCTTCTCTAGTTTGAGCCATTGAAGAGCTGATGTCTTTTTAGCAGATCTCCACAATTATATTTTGACTGGTGCAGAATGTGATTCATTGTATTAAAACATGTTAAATGTACAACGGCTATGAACAAAAAAAAATGTGTTTTTTTCCAGTTATTTGACAGGCGATCTTTTTCATATGTGTGCGTAGCACTAAGAAATATGTTTCGGGTGAATCATACAAAAGTTCAAATATTGTTAATTGTATTTGTAGGAGTAGCAAGAATTGCAAAGGCAATGATATGCCAAGTGTCTTACTACAAACGTTATTCCCATTAAGTCATTACCAGCAAAAAAATAGTTTAGTAAGCAAATCAATAACGCTAACACATCCTGATAAGGTTTTAGACTTTGTACTTACGTCTTACATGTTATTAGCAGAATAAAGCTACAATAGACAGATAACCGGTTCTAAATGTCGATTGCTATATGCTAGGGATATAGCTTTTCACGCTGCAAAGTTCAACAGGTCTGTGGAAAGGCCAGTTTGCAACATAACGCAAATGCAAGCCAGGCTACGGTTTTGTGTTAAAGGCAGGACAAAAATTGGCAGCTGCTCAGGGACCAAGCTTTACAATCACCCACAATAGATTACTAATGTGCCCAAGTAATGTGACGTCATGAGGGGATTCAGATGGAAAGAAGGAAAAAAATAGATATTATGATGAGGGATATACAGATACTTCATGAGAGGGAGCAAGGTCATAGACGTGCTTGATGAACTGTTACGCCTAGGGCCCCCTTCATTTTAAAGATATACCTGAAAGTATTAGACGCATATTAAAGGTGCTGTTCCACTTAGTCTACTGAATTTAACATTCTTGCAACTAAATGCTGCTTTACAAAACAATTCCTACCACTGCTTAGTGTCCAAACATTTCCCACGAATAATTACCCATATTTAATTGTGTAAAAAGCTGCCTGACTTGTCTTTGTGATTAAACTTGTCCAAGGAAAAAATAGCATGACTGTAGCCCCTCTGAAAACACATTATTCACTAAAGTCAAAGAACTGCAGCAACCCGCTGGTATTTTCACGGCACACGGGGTCAGTAAATGCTGCAAAGTAAGACAGAAGAGCATTTTCAATATAACTTGGTTGTGAAGATGTGTTGTAGCTTACTACTCCCAAACAAGTAAAATGTTTAAAAACTAATTGTACTGCAGCAACTGTCTGAACACCCCCCTTAACTCTCTGCTCTTCTTAATCCAGCTATTGTCTTTTCTCCACTTCTGCAATTTCCACATTCTGTTTTCCATTGGCATGACATAAGAGAACACTTTCCCATAGTGTTCAGTCTGAGGAAGCCTGTGTTGTCTATCACTGTTCTTTATTGTATTGACTCTCATCCCACCTGTCTACACATCTGTCCTAAAATCTTAAGTGGACTTGTGCATTCTTCATAAAGTCAATGTTTCTGCTGTTATTTAAACGTACTTGTATCTCTCTCCTCCATGTACCCTGCCTTCCTTTTTTATAGCATTTTAGAATGAGTCCAAAAGTCCACCATATCCACAGGTTAACTAGACCTCAGCCATTGAGAACTGGGGGAAGCCACGATCTGATCAGTGAAAGAATTACAGATTCTCTGCTGGCAACATACTAATTTACAAAAAAAGACATAATTATAAAAATAAGGAAAAATCGTATGGTAATCGTAGATGTTAAATGACCAATTAATACAGGGTGTTCTTTTACTTTATTTGAAAAGGCAGAGGTTGGACACGTGTGAAACGTCATCAGGCAGAGCGTGATATTATAAACCTGCTAGGTGCGCACAACACTGCATATACTACAAAGATAAACAAGGAATTTACACATATATGGTATTTCCTAAATAATAATAACCACTTAATTTACACTTATTTTTATAATAATACTGACTGGTCTGATTGATTCATAGATCCTGCACAGCTTTACACTCAGCCTGTATATTGCAGAAGCTGCAGTCTATTCCATGCCCAGCAGCCAGGCTGCAGCCTGCGCCCAGTAAATCTGTGGGATTAAGGCCGCCTCTGTTAAAAAAAAAAACACCTTAGAGTCTATGAAAACACAATACTTCTGGTTTTGATGACGTAAAGCTATTGTATGAACGGATGAAGCAACCTTTGGAGAAGCCTGAACTATGCAATTCCTCGTTAGTATAGTGGTAAGTATCCCCGCCTGTCACGCGGGAGACCGGGGTTCGATTCCCCGACGGGGAGGCAAATACTTTTTCCCTTTTTTTCTTTAAATTAATGTTTAAAAATTTTAGAAATATGTTACGTTATAAGGGCGTTTGTCTGTAAAATTTAATTTAACTATATATGAACCAAATTCCATCAGTGTGGAGGAAATGCGTTTTCCTTTGTATCACTATATCTGCCTTGCCACAGAGTTGTGTTACTACAGAAGCAAATGCAAAGAGCTAGCAATATTTTTTTGTTTTCTGAACAATATATTCAAAAACATTATTATCATAATTTAAATATTATCATCATTTGAATATTAGCATGCTTTTTGTTTTTTACCGCTATGACACTGACAAGGAATTTATTTCACTTTTAGCCTGGACCTTCCTGGTTCCTAATGGTGTTAAAGCGCACTTGTTTCCGCTACTTGGTTTATCCCACTGTTTCATTACCCACAGAAAAAGCTTACATTTTGACATACGAGCAATGACCAGCATTGTCATGCCCCACATTACAACACTAAATATTGTGTCACATCAAGCGGGGCCTTTCACAATAACCTCACTGGTCAGTCCAGCCCTGTCAGGAGAGCTGGGACATCTTAACATGGGTTGGACCCATGAAATATGAATTCACCGTGTGGACAATCCTTGATTTCAGGCAATGAATGTACAAAAGAAGCCTGTGGCCCCAACAGATGAAAGCAGAACCTATTTCTGGTAAAAGGTTAAAGAAAGCTTATTAAGGACTCAGCAGAACATGCATTCTTTAAAAAATAGATAAATAAACGTATCCGTCCTAGATGTTGCAGCCCTGCAGCCAGATATTTGTCTGTTAAAGCTTTCCCGCTCAAATCTAAAATCTTCATTAATCTTCATTAATCCACATTTAGCTGGAAGGTGGCACTTGATCCATATTTAGAATTATGGCCCTTAATTGCTCTTTTTAAATATGATGCTTTGTATGTAACCTCTGTGTTTATAGTTTCACCTCCCACCCCATGGAAGTTATCGCCCTGGTACGCAGGACTAGTATTAAGATGGTGAGCCAGTGGCAAATATATATACTATAAATTCTATTTATTAAGTCATTATAATACATTTAAAAAACACTTCCTTAAACACAGTTCCCTTTATGTGGTCTTTTGTAATAGTTCCACGAGTCTGATAAAATATTGTGCATGGTATCTGGATATCATTGCATCTTTATTATAACTACACTGAGGGTTCCCGGCATTTGCGGGTTGTTTATTTTTAAACTTTCGCAGATGTCATGGATTTGCATTGTCAAAGGAAAGAAGCAGGCATACTTTGATTCCAGCTTCTTATTTCAGATGTCTTCTTAGAAGTTTCGGGGGATATATACAGTATACAATTAAGTCACTGACACAATTTTCGGGGGATATATATACATACAATTTGGACACAAACACAATTTTCTTAATTTTGGCTCTGTACGTGACCACAGTGGATTTGAAATGAAACAACCGAGATGCAACTGAAGTGCAGGCTTTCAGCTTTAATATAAGGGTTTGAAGAAAACTATCCTATGAAGGAATTGCAACCATTTTTATACTCAGTCATCTTATTTCAAGGGCTCAAATGTAATTGGAAAAATCAACACAAAGATAAATACAGGGCTGGTGCATGGATTTTTGCCACCCTAGGCAAAACATAATTTTGCTGTCCCCCTTTTTTTGAGGTTTTTGGCAAAATCTCATCTGGCCTTTCTCTTCTTGAGGTTTATAGATGGTTTGCACCTTGAGGTGACCCCCTCTGTATTTGCTCTTGTGAAGTCTTTTCTTTATGGTAGACATGGATAATGATATCCCTACCTCCTGGAGAGTGTTCTTCACTTGGCTGGATGTTGTGAAGGGGTTTTTCTTTACCATGAAAAGAATCCTGCAATCATCCAGCACTGTTGTCTTCCATGGACGTCCAGCCTGTCATCAGGCAGCCAAGGGCCTTAAAGTGCCAGTGCTGCCTCGTCATCATCACTCTGGCCCTGGCTGTATAAATCCATTTATGGGCATTTCTATTGGATGGAACACAAATGGCAAATAGTTGGGGTCTTGGAAACTAAGCAAATATATGGAAAGGATCGCAATGAATCCTTTTACACATTTGCATGCCAAAAATGGAAACATAAGGTGACACACAGTTATGATATGAATTAAATTGTGACATACGTTTCAATATAACTCGCTTTCCAAAAAACCTACGCGGACTATAAAACAAACACTTGCTACAGATTGCTAAATAATTAACAGCTTCAACATATCATCTGAACCAGATCAACTCATCCCCATCCAAGCAGTCCTCTGCTATTGTCTTACTCTCCTCAACCACTGTCTAGAATATAAACTCGCAAGAGCAGGGCCCTCCTTTGCACTAGTTTGTTATTGTATGTGTTATTGTGTGTGATTCTAAATTGTTCTTCTGACTGTAACAGCTGCGAAATCGGCGCTTTATAAATAAATGTAATGTAATATACAGATATTTATGTTGCAGTTGTGGTGGCACACAAACACCCTCACGTTGGTTTATACATTTTGAATGCATATGTGCCCTAACTATAGTGTAACTATTTATGTGACATTCCTTGCAGAACAAGAGTATTGTTTAAATATCCTTTTGAATGAATCATTTTTAAGATCATACTTTTTAGTATGGACCGTCAGGCAAGGTCAAGCGGGCTGAAGTCACAATTTGAAACACTGCTACCACCTTGAGGCAAAAGAGGAGAATGCATACATAGTAGTGCTTATAGTAATCTTTATTTTGGTTAAAAACATAAATAAATTCTTAAAGCATGATAAGAGGTGTCACTCTAATGAGTATAAAACATTTCCAGTTGCTATGTTGATATACCGGTATATTGTCTGTGTACAAAATTTTACAATTTACAAAAGTTTTGTACCTAGGTTCCAAAAAAAGTAGACTTGTCTTGCACCATGAAATGAAACATAGAAACATAGAATTGGATGGCAGATAAGATCTTTTCGGTTCATCTAGTCTGCCTATTTTTTCTAATGTAGATACTCAGTCCTTGGTCTTTATGCATAGGATAGGCTTTATGCCTATCTCATACATGTTTTAAATGCCTCGCTGTATTAACCTCTACAATACATTTCTACATTATATCAGACTTTTATACATAGCTCCAATGATCTGCATTCATACACACATTTATAATAACTAATCAAAATGACTTTCTAACTGTAACCAAGTCCCTGAGATTGTGAGACTTTGACATATGTGTGTCCAGGAGGTTACAGAGGGGCTAGAAACTGCATCTTCATCCAGAAACTGGTGGACATAATGATTGTTACCTCTGCATACTTAAACTTTTCTCTTTGTCATTAACTACCTGCATGTTGCTGTAGATGTAAAATGTTTTATTTCTGACCAAAGGCAACCTTTCAAGTTTTCATTGTTTTTAAGAAAGCCATTACTTTTAATACATTCTCATATATAAAGATGTATGCTCTGCTGTGCAAAACCTATTTATTTAAAGGAACCTGTCATCTCTGAAAACTCCATTTTCTGAAGGAAAATGAGGGGCAGAGCTAGCCATCGGTGAAGGCGAGGCTAGTCATTTGTGGGGGTGAGGTATGCACAGGTATGGAGCTTTGGAGGTACATCTGCAGGGAGTAGAAAGGGAAGCGGGCAGGGAGCTGGCGTGACCAAACACCGCTCCTCTTCAGAGAAAGAGGAAAGTAAGCTGAAGACCCAGGGAAGCATTGCTTCAAATACAGACTCTGGGTGAAACCCGGTGGGTTCCCAGGTAGGTTCTGATGCTCAAAAAGGGTAGGCAAACCATAGCACAAGAAGTCAGGACATAGAGGTATATGTCTCTTGTGTTTTTTAAGATGCTTAGGGAGAAGTCTCTGGTCTCACCAGCTGCCCCTTCCACCTGACATCTAGTGGCAGCCGAGTGTACTACACCAAGTTCAATCTTCCAGGTACTCTTCTCACAATGAATTTGTACAAAGTTCTTCCACTGCTATGTCTTGCATGGGAATGTTTGTGTGCATCTCCTGTGTGAGCAGAAGTGTGAGTGTTTATGCTCAGTTTATGTATACATTGCACAGGTGTGTATATGTACGTGTGTGCACATGTACCTAGAAAAATGTGTATAATTGCCAGTGTGTGTATGTATGAGGGTCTCAATATGGTTGAGTTTGTGTGCATATATGAATATAGGTGTCATTGTCAATTTTAATTTTCAGCATGTCTATGAATAAATAAATAGTTGGCAGGGGAAGTAGGACTAAAATTGGAACACTGTCAGGAAAGGCGTTCAGAGATGTAGAGGCCATTAAATAAGGCTTGCAAGATGGATTAGGAATTTGTGTTGCCTCACTTGAGGTAAGGTTACATCTGTTAAATTTGCCTGTGTGTGAATGAAAAGACATGTAGAAATTGAGTTTACTCTTGAGACCCAACTAATCCCAGTTATATTAATGCCCTTCATTACCCAAACTATATTGTCTGTGATAAGGTATCTGTGATATAACCATAGGGGACAACAACCATGCACAGTATGACCTGGGCATCTCTATTCCATAATGGGTCTGCGGATAGGCCTACCTGCCCTAAAAAAACATTTTAGTGCCCACTTCCCTCTAGATTACACAACTCTCTTCTCTTTCTATATTTTTGCACCGCTTGATACAGTGAAGCATCAGTTATAACCATGAAAAATATAACGTGTTTTACAAAATAACAGAATTGGGGTATTGTTGATAAATGTACAGAATGTGTAGGTCTACATACGTTACGCATTATAGAAAAACATGAGAGAGATTTGGAACTAATCAGTATACGCTAGGAGAGCACTATGTTCTGTCTGAAACTTCGTGGAAAGGATTTCCCCGCAGGAAGGAGAAAGGTGGAGCAAACTGTGCAGAACATTTCTGGTTCTCTATTGTGCAAATCTTTGGAGGGACACAGGAAAAGGATGCGGAAGTTTCTACCGGATGAAGGAGGAAAAGTTCAAACATAAACAGCACCCAAATAATGTCATTAAAAGATATTTTTCATTTCTCTTTTAACACCAAACCCTTTCATTGCTGACATACGGTATACCGTATATTCTATGGTTCACGATCTGATGTCCGAGCATCAAGATGGGAAAGTTCAGTGATATTTTACATGATTGTTTCATTTAATGGAAAACTAATCCTCCTAGCTCCACCATAACTCCAGATCCCCAACTTGATAAGAGAACAATAAATCTTGTTGTTCATTTCTTAGTAGCATCAAAAATTAGACTGTCACTGTGTGCAATGTGGCACTAATTGCTTAAGGAACAGTCAGGTATTTTTTCCATTCACTGTTAATATTTCCAAGCTCTCAATGCTCTGCTACGTTTGCGTGGGCATATTTCTACTTGTCTACTACACGGAGTAAGTAAGCTGCGAATCTGCCTGCCTAGATAGATTTCCAAATATGTCATTATATTGTCAGATTTCCCTATATATATTTGCAGACGATGATGGGTGGACTTCCCACTAGGCAGATTATGCATGTTTATAGTGATGTCTGGGGGGTGATATTGGTGAGCTTGAAAAATAACCTTGAATACTCCAGTCCAAGCTCTGTCACGACTAAAGTCATGCCCTGAACATCTTATGTTTATGTCCCTTCTTGTGTTTGTTTATCTCCCAGGGGATCAGTGGTGTTTGCGCCTAGGTGCACATGGTCCTGGATACAACCTGATATACTTTTATCCCCTTAATGACAAAGCCCGTACATGTACAGGTTCAAAATGCATTGTTTTCAATAGGTTTAGGGACCGCCCATTGTCCTTAAGGGGTTATATATATAATATATAAATCCAAAGGGTTGTCATAATCATAGAATTCAAATCCACATGTAGATAAAACTGGACACTGGACCCAGGTTGGACAGAAAATACATCTTTATTGAAGCATACTGCTATACATACACTCCTATAATAATGGAGAGCGTCCTCACTCCAAACGCTCAAGGGCTACATCTGGACTATACGTTAGACTTGTATTCTATCACCAGAGTCAATATGTTTTGCCTGTTGTGCTACATGAATTCTATAAAATTCCATAAAACAAAAAAATATTCAATTATTACTTTTCTGAATATGCAAAACATTATTATTATAATTGTTGCAGTTATTTATTGTGTAATTATAAGGCGAGTACTTGCCAAACATATAATCTTAATTATCCCTGGAACTAAAAGATACTTTTTGTCCTCTTGATTAGCATTGCACTTAGCTTTTCAATCAAACATCGTAATAAATAACGGTCTAAAAGCATATGTCATTACTTTATACCAGAGCAGAATCAGTATGGAGAGCTGTGTTTAGTAAACCTTTCACCATGTTAGATTTAAACGAACAGCTTAAACGGTACTAGAAGGCTTTTACTTGACTATCGCTGTAACATTGATTTGTGTACACATTGCAGGCGTTACTCGCTCTTAATGGTGCTGGTCCACCTACCCTGCTTAATATTTACACTTTCTAATTCAAAGCAATAAAAACATCATTCATGAAGCTGCTCAGTATACAAGCACCAGAAATGATTTCCTGTGTTGATACGCTCTCACTCTTATAAAGGCAGCCAGAAGAAATCCGTTTTAACCAAAGAGGGGCTGGAACACAACATAAAACGTGTGGGGCATAAACAAATGGAGAAGAGAATTACAGACATAGACAAGCGCAGTGTAAAGAAAACAAACCAAACAAAAATATATATTTGTCATCACTATACTACTATATTAAAAGCAGAAATGACTTTTCCATGATGGTGACCCTTTAACATTCTCTGATCAGCTTTTATAATATTTATAAAATATATATATAGTAATATTTCCACCCATATTATTTTTCTTCTCAATTACAGTAAGAAAAGAAATGCTAGAATTGGATTATGTAACATTGTTCTGATAATTACAGCTCATCATGCACAGAAAATAAGGAAATGTTCTGCACATTTTACAAATACTCCACCTATTCTCCAGGGTACTGTAGAAAATATTATGAATTCATATCTATAGAGAAGAAAGTCAATCTCCGGGCTCATATTTACATGCTTAACATTTATTGGAATGATTAGGTATCCGAAAACTCTGCTCTGTTAGACTACGTTTATTGAAATTGTCAGGAATGCTGTCTTTAAAGAAGGGCGCGCTATACTTAGTGAATTACAACAATCAAAAGCAGATAGGGATTATTTTGACAATTAGTTTAATGTGACACTGAACTCTTGTGTGAGATCATCAGCTGAAGTTTACTTTGGAATGCAGAAAATAAATATCACAAATCATCCTCAGTATAAGAAAGTGACTATGCAGTGCTTGCAAGTATGCATTATAAGTATTACGGTAATTAACACACCGTATTAATACTTTCAATGACAGTGGTTTGTACAATGTGTTCCTTGTGAACACTTCAGGAGCAGAATTTGGTAAAAATCACTGCCACCCCCTAATAACATTAAATATCCCTGTTGACGACATGCAGTTAAAGGGTCAATCTCTAACTCAATAATTTAATTTAAATGAAGCCGACATGAACTGAATTGTATGTCAATCAGATAAAGTGACATTTACCCAACACACCAGATAATGCAGAAGATCCAAAGTCCTAACCTCAGCTAAAATCTGGATTCATTCGTAACCCCCCCCAAAAAGGGTGTATGACGAAACCTATTTTACATATTTATTTTAAAAAAATCAATTTGCAAATTCATTTGCAGACATGCTTCCTGGGGTCAATGACAGCAATGGGGGACCTGGCAAACCAACTCACATTATATCACTTCTCCTCACTGTTTTGCTTCATAGTAAAGCAAATACCGTATTATCTTAAAAGTGTTATACAATAAAGGGTGTCTATGGTATGGTTGTGTTCAGAATGGATGCTGGTTACCCCAAGAAGTCTTAGAGGTGACATGTCTCATGTGTTCTACAGACCTCATCAAACCTTGCCTGGGACACTTTGCCAGTCCCTGTTTCCTCCTCCCCTGCCTCCTTCTATTGATGCAGGGAGCACACTCCTGTATCATGTGTATATCCTAAAGCACTTTTTTGGGTTTCCTATACAAAAAGTGATTCAGGTGCAAAGTTTGAAAAGTTGGTCACTATAGCAACCAATGGACTGGTCCCATCAGCAGGAGCACTGTAGTGGTAAGATCTCGTTTTAACATGCAATGCATAGTTAAATCTTTCATCCTGCGTAAGTGGAATATTTGGAAAAGTTTTGTTTGACTTCGGAAATGTGCCATTAAAATCTAAGCAGAAAACAGATGACATTATTGTGACAATCCTCCTCCTAATATTAATGTATTTAAAGAGTGCAGGCTTCTCATGAAAACAGATTGACTTTGAAAACCTGCACCTTTTAGTTATATGCAATTATAATTATACATAAATCACATACTGTTGGGGGAGCAAGCCATATTATGACTTAAAAATCAATGCAATTTATTTTGCGCAGCCTGGGAAGGGTTATGTTAACAGAAAACTGTGCCATGTTTCAGATTCATTACAATTTCTTATAAACAAATCTGATAATTTAAACATTCGCCATAGCGATGGATAAATAGGGATGTACAGAGAAAAATGATGCATGTCAATTATTGTGGTCGTGAAAATTGTTTAGGCATTGTTCTGGTTGCTATGGTGACTGTACAACTTTAACTAAAAGCTGATTAGATGTTTCATAAGATGTAGGAATATTTCTTATATGATTCCAACAAGTTAGAGGAAATACAGGAACCAGCCATAAGAACAAAACGTAAATATTTTTTTAATGTCATTTTGAAATAAATTGCCTGCTGGG
>VKOC01022923.1:0-10316 GCA_009364415.1 Spea multiplicata
GTGTGGCCCCTGTCTATCCCGGGCGGTGCGTGGCCCCTGTCTATCCCGGGCGGTGCGTGGCCCCTGTCTATCCCCGGCGGTGTGTGGCCCCTGTCTATCCCCGGCGGTGTGTGGCCCCTGAAAGGGGCGCTGGATCCTCCGGTCCCCGCATCCTCCTGCCGCTGCAGCCGCTGCCAGATCCGCTCCTTAAAGGCGAAGGATTTCTGCCTCCGACACAAAAGGCTCCGGTACAGACAAGGGGAGGGGCTGGGGGCGGGTATAAGGAGGGGCGAGGGCCTAGCCCTGCCTTCCTAGGCACACTGCCCTAACCCCCCCCCGCTGCCAGCCGGGCAGCCCCTGCCATCCTGCAGATATATCTATATATTATCCATCTATCTATCTATCTATCTATCTATCCATCTATTATCTATCCATCTATCTATCTATTCTATCATCCATCTATCTATCTATCTATCTATCTATCTATCTATTATCTATCGACTAATCTATCTATCTATCTATCTATCTATCCATCCATCTATCGTATTCTATCTATCTATCCATCTATCTATCTATCCATCTATCTATCTATCTATCTATCTCCTTTAGTCTGTATTTTGGGAAAATTGTATATTTTTGTATTAGGGTATTTGGGGTATTGGAGGTAATTAGGAGTATATTTGGGGTACATGGGGTATATTAGAGGTATATTTGGGGTACATGGGGTATATTTGGGGTATTGAGGTAATTAGAGTATTATTTGTGGGTTACATGGGTATATTAGAGGTACTATTTTTTTTGTACATGGGTATATTTGGGGTATTGGAGGTAATTAGGAGTATATTTGGGGTACATGGGGTATATTAGAGGTATATTTGGGGTACATGGGGTATATTTGGGGTATTGGAGGTAATTTGGAGTATATTTGGGGTACATGGGGTATATTAGAGGTATATTTGGGGTATTGGATGTCATTTGGAGTATATTTGGGGTACATGGGGTATATTAGGGGCATTTCTCCGGAGCCCCTGTACATTATTACTCTAATTTATAAATAGAATGGGGCTGATTGAAGCGGGAACCTTACAGTGAAACCTGATTGTATTGAAGGACTCTGCGCCCCCGCCCCCGCATTGAACCCCCGAGAGACCCTTGGACCTTGCCGTGCGCGCAGGGACACCGGCGAGCGAGCGCTGCCCTGAATGGAGAGGTTCTGTTTTTGGGCCACATGGGGGGCACTATTTCTATTTATTGAAGCGCCACCCTTTCGGCGACCAGTACAGATGATATTGCTAATGTATTTTTTTTTCTTATTTTTTTTACTATTTTTTCTAGAATTTTAATTAAAGAGCAGTGGAAGCTGCAGCAGAGACCCCCCCAAAAAAATATTAACATTGTATCTCTTCGGATGAAGAGTAATAGGTTTTATTTTTATGGGTTAATTTACATTTATTTTACATTTTAAAGAGGCAGCGACAGAACCCATAGGGGGTTCCGGGTAATTTGGGGAGCTGTCTCTTTAAGGTATGCCAGTTAAACAAACAAATGGGCGTGGCCAAAAGGGTTCCCGCCCACTTCTAGCTATATATTATACCAGTTTCCTTCCCACAACGCTTTAAAAGGATTTTTTGTATAACCCCCAATATTTTAATAGGGAGAATTGTTGTTTTGGGGGGCGTGGTTAGAGGTGTCTTGGGGGGGGGCAATGAGGACTTTATCAGGACTTTTGTCTATGGACAGTGGCCTTTTTGGTAGCTATTTAATCCATGAATAGGAATAGGAAGAAGGGGCATCAGGGAGGAAGAGAGGGCATCAGGGGAGGAAAGAGGGAAACTCGGGGAGGAAAGGAGGAGCCAGGGGGAAGAGACTTGGAATGGGGGGGGGGGGTCAGGGATTTTGGGACCCAAAGAGGGACTGACCAAAACTAAACAGGGGCACTTGGCAGGTATGCATAACTGAGCTGCCCACGTTTTCTCCTCTTTATTATTATTCTTAATAAATTCTCTATTTAATAAATATTGTGAGGAATCCCCCTTTGCTAGAATTCAGATTTTCTGTATTTTTTTTCTCTCTCGGCCCACTCAAAGATTTACATATGGATGGGGGGTGTAATTAGACCCCGGACCATAGAGTTTATCCTCCTGAATAGAGAGGGTCCGGAGAATGTAATTAGAGCGCGGCGATCGCTCTCCGTAGGAATGCGCCAAGTAATTAAGTGATTACTATTGATTGTACAAATGTCTTCGGAGCGTTATCAACGCCGAATGATTCATTCATCTAATAAGATACAGTATAAAAAAAAAAGTCCTCGCGAGGAAGGATACCCCGCTGACGGCTCTGCCAGGTGAATGAGCCATTCCGATTTCATGTCATGTGACATCATCAAAGTGATGTCATATAAAAGGAATAATACATCTATATCTATCATCACAAGGGTCGGCGATACTTTTACTTAACCAAAACTCCCCAGAGACCCGTTTCTATACCCCCCCCAAAGCTAAATTATGCTATTCCACCTTCACAAAAACATTACGGTAATTGGGCCCCTAGAATATTAATTGGGCCCCTAGAATACTAACTGGGCCCCCCCAGCAAGTAAGTCTTAGAGATCTCCCATTTTATTGTTTGTTCTAAAGGTTTAATCGCATAAAAGCAACACTTTTACATACCACCTATCAGAGGCTGCTTTTTGGGTCACATGGCATTTAAGTGTTCCCAGCAAAAATGATGATCAAAATGTAAAAAAAAATGATATTCAATTCAGCAGAGTAGGTGGAACATCAAGCCTTAAAGAGTCTCAAGAGTTAAAATATGTATACTGTATAAATGTATAAAATACATTGATATCCCCCCCCCCCCCCCGCATTCAGACGGAATGGTTTGGCCCAACGTGGCATTAAATCAGGGAAAATCCTTCGTTCATTTTTATTGGACAAATAGGAAAATAGGTTCGGATTCACCGACTAGAGACCTAGAACCTTGCTGGCAGATCGGCCCCCATTCGGCCCCCATCTAGTCTGACCTTTCTTTGAGTAGAGACTCAAACCTTAATCAGTCGTTGGTTTCCTAGCAATCACCTGACTAATATATGACTGGTGCAGGACTCCGGGCACAGAAAATGGGGGGGGGGCACATGATAATTATTATTATTATGGAACATCCTGTGTATTATGACGCTCTTAACATTCCGTTGATTTATAGAACCCCGGCTCCCCGACAAGTCCTTCTCAAGTGCAGCCAGCCAGCCTTTATGCTGTAATATATAAAGTTCTCGCGGGTCACAGGGCAGCTTTTAACGGAATTGTTTTGTCCCGCTTGGCACAGGTAGGTGGAACATAAAAAATATCTGAGGAGGAAAAAGGCTTTGGGGGGGGGGGGGGGGCTTCCTGCCGAGAGCTCCGGTCTGGAACGGAACTTCCCAATAAACGTTAATCACTGAAGAGTTATAGCTCGGCCGGTACCGGTAGTTACCGTATATATCAGAGTATAAAGCAGTAAGTCCGGGGGGGGGTTCGAGATGACAAAAAGTCGAGGGGGTGATTGAAGAGACATTTAACACGGACACTTGGAGTCATTTCCTCTTAAGGAGAAGCTGCAGCACCCGCTTCCTCAATGTCATGCACCGGGTTCTGCGTATGTACATGACGGGTCTTGTTAATGCCCCCCCCCCCGAGCGCTCCTGAGCCAGTACTGGAGCTGACTGGCACTTCCTCTTTGAGGGGCGTGGCTTGTGGGGTGGGGTCAGCCTCACGGTGGGCAGGGTTAACTCTTGATAAGGGTGGAGCTAACCCCAGATAGCTTCAATCTGTACGGGTGAGCAGTTCCTGAACGCTGCTCCTGCGACCTGGAGACGGAGCACAGTGACCCAGGGGGGTGGCAACAGGGGGCAAATGGGTAACGGGGGATTCTGCAGACCCCCCCCCAAGCATTCGCAACGGGAACACCGTGAAAAGGAACCCCCCCAGGTATCATATGCGTTAAAGTGGCCATGGTGGCCGGAGTGCCCCTTTTTAATGAACGATTTGCAGAGAGGGGGCAGCTGAAAGAAGTAGGGACTTTGCTTCTTTCGAGGGACTTTTGGCAGGTTTTGTACAAATGCCAAAATATAAGAGAAAAGAGATCACTATGGAGGAAGGAGAAAGAGGTCGCACCAGCCTTTGGGTGTGTGGGGGGGCATTTCACCAAAAGGTGGCCCCGGTGTTACAGCTCACCGGGGGTCCCACGGGGAGGGACGGTCTCTTGTGCTGCTGTCCTCCGGCACGTTCTCCGTGTCTCTCCGGAATATTCTCCTGGGTGGATGGGGCTGGATGGCAGCTCTGCGTGGGTGACGGGCGAGAGGAGCGTCTGCCATCACCGGCGCGTCACCGAGCGCGTCTGCTCGTTAAAGCGTCTTCCCCCCGGAGCTGACAGGCGTGGAGCGTCTAAACCCATATGACAGCCGCGTAGCGCAGGGCAGCCGATGCTTCAGTGCCGCCGGGGGCCGGTAACTCGCTTCTTCCTATGTATGGCTAAAAAATAAAAAAACTCCTAAATAAATAACTCAGAAATGATGGCGAATGCACAAAATATGGAATTTCTGGGATTTATTCAGCCGCAGCCCCTGAACGTGCGTTTCCGATAACGCGTATTACGGTGTGAACGATTTTCCCGCCTTTATCGCATCACTGAGCGCCATTATATGCAAATGAACATATTTGTAATTTGCATACGGCTTCGCGTGGCGTTGAGGACACACCATGGGGGATGTAGGGGCCGGATTGGGGATAACGAGACCGCTCTGGCACTTTAAGGCCAGTGGCTGCCGAGGATGTGAGGGCCACACGTCAGCGTATCCAGTCGGCGGGGGGCGCACGTTGCGGCTGCGAAGCGTATGGAGCAATGTACACCGGATTTTTGCCCCCGCGTCACAGGCGGCCAGTCCACAGGTTGCCATGGTAATAAGAAATGCTTGTATTTTAAGCATCTTTTTTGTTAGATCTACTGTTGGCACGGCTGGCAACTGACGCCCCCACGCGCTGGCGCCGATAAATCCAGGACGCACCATAAAGACCACTAAACGGAGAAGGTGGGGATGCCCCCGATGCCGTGAACTCCGGGGGGGGCTGGCAGACTAGTCCAGGGCAGGAAGCCAGAAACGTCTGCACAGATCGTCTGGGTAATCAAATGGGGGGGGGGTGTGGGGGGGATTTATCATTTTTTTGGCAGGGAGATAATAGATTTACAAAGATAAATGCATCTCCAGAAACATATAATGCGCTGCATCGAGTCGTGTTATGGATACATTAGACCGGAGAGAAGTTCATTCGCTGGAAATTGAATTACAGGTAATTTGGGGACTCGAGAGACCTCTACAGACATTATCACCCATAACAGATCCAAGTGCCGGCCCCATGAACCGCGCGTGGCAGATCCAGAATGGCGATACCCCTCCGAGCCGAGTTACCCCCCCATACCCATATTTTAAAGCTGGGTAGCCCCTTTTTAATATCTGTAGCCTCTACCACTTCTGCTGAGAGGCGGTTCAACTGACCTCTTTAAAGACTGAGATTTTGATTAAAACGACCCCCGCCCCCCACATTCAGTCTTTTGCCCAGGGCGCATTAGTAGTTATTGATGTCAATTTGTTGGCGTCCATGGTAATTGGTACAGGCGGGGGGGGGGGGGGCGTCAGATCCGTTTATTATCCGAGCGGCCGGGGCCAGAACTAATTACATAGGGACGTGAAGGGGCTTCTCCCGCGAATGGTTAACGATTGTTTGATGAATATAAAAAAAACCCCGAATTAAACATCAAAAAACCAAACTGACTCATTTTTACTGTCCAACCAAATCTCAGATGAAGATCAAATGCAGTTGAGGTTACCATGGCAACTTCATCTATCAAATTGCTCGTAACCTGCGTTCTTTAGAAATTTCTATCTGGACGCAACCTGCTGGAAGCTCCATCTTCATATAAAACAGATATTAGGAACCTGCGTCCAGGAGCCATATGCCTATCCCACGCGACTTTAAATGCCCTCTACCACTTCTGCTGGGAGGCCGTTCAAAAGCCCTTGTGTATAAAAGATGCTTTATTATCAGGCTTTATTACCAGGCAGATCTAACTGCTCTCCGGACAGCAGCGTCTTCTTGCTTCCAGCCGGCGGAGGAATGAATGGCGAGGAATGAACGGCGGAGGAATGAACGGCGGAGGAATGAACGGCGAGGAGGCCGAGCGACTCGCTGAATTCATTTATCGTCCATTTTCATTCAATACATCCGCTTTATTTAATACACAAATTCTAAAATGTACATTTTTGTCAGCTGTTAAAGGGACGCTCATATATTCACTTTAATGCATATTATAGCTGAGAGGGCCCTTTAAACGCATGTGCCCGCCCCCCCCCCCGGAAATGCATGGGGCAATTCTCGTGAAATTGCCCCCCAGCTATTTTCCGTGCAGGACATGACTTGGTGAAGCCCTCCGGCTGGGGTCGACGGAGACCCCCATGTGCATGTGTAGAAAGCACTCCCATTCTTTTCATTGGGTGTTCTTTCTTTGCACTGATTGGCTACTTGAAGCAGCCAATCAGTGTCGTGAAACATCTCCTGACATGTGATATATTTACCACCAGTCAGATCCAGCGGTGTATGGATGAGCATCACAAAGGGTCCAACAAGACCCCCCAGTGAGAGGAAAACACTCCCATTGATTTCAATGGCAAAATTTCGCTGCCACTGATTGGCTGCTGTAAGCTGCTGTAAGCAGCCAATCAATGACGAGACCCAATGGATCACAGAAGAGGCGGGGAGCTGCACCTTATCCCTAAGGTATTTTAACCTTTTAAAGAACCTTTTAATAGGCTTCCTTCCTTGGCGAGGCTGCCTGTGACCTTTCCCACGCCGACCATGCGCAGCCACGCTCCAGGTGCCGCTTTAAATCCCATACATTCTTTTTTCCTTCACCCTGAGCCATAAAAACAGTTCTCACAGGTGATTTTTTTTTTTAAATAACCGATTATTAAATTGTCAAATTTAAGCCACTTTTATAAGATTTTCCTTTTTTTTTAAACGAGTGTCCAGCAGGGGAAATAACTTATCGTTTACAGTGAGGGCGTCTTACGTCTAGCGTGATCTATTAGAACACGCGTGTTATAAGCAGGTAGTAGGGGGTTTCGTTTCCATAAAGGTTTAAAGCTCCATTTAGACAATGTACCTTTTAAAAAATAAACTCCCACGCACTTATTCCTCCCCACGGGGGGGGATTTCTTTATCCGGAAAGGCAGGTACAATGATATTGTATCAAGCGATTACTGCAGATGCGGAGGCGTAGTACAAACGGGCTATAGCTTAAAATCTTGGATTTCTGCGCATGCTTCATGGGATCATTTATCTTTTGATCGATAAAAAAAAAAAACCCACAATATTGATAGAAATAATTTACTTAAAATTCCGTTAAATTCTATTTTTTTCCCCTTCTTTAGTGTTCACTGAAATGTATCAAAATATATCGCCAGTAATCCAAATGTTTACGTTGAACCGAGTAGAATTTGTAAACAATGTAAACAATGTGTCGAGGGTAATAGCGGCGTTTGGATGAAGTGACCACTAGATGGCGCATTGACTTCACATGTAGGTGGCCGGGGAGGATCGGACTCTAAGTGGATCCAGTGGTTCTGTGGGATCTACTCTATGGAGTAGGACCACGTCGTAGTAAATTGGGAGCAGTTTTGGTTCACGTTTCCTACAGTTTTGCCCATCGGAGGTAGAGTAACGCTTTGTTTTGTTTCATAAAAATAGCCGGATCTCATAATATCACCCTATATATATATATATATAATAAGGTGTTTCTATAGCAATAAAAGAATATTGGGGAGAACTCTCGGTTTCTGTCATTTTCGGTATAACCCATCGGGCGTCATTTAGGATTCTCCTGTTAAGTTTTCAGTAATAGGCGTTTAACGTAATAAAGCAACAGGTTATGCATTTGGGTTCACTGAATACGCTAATTCTTATTTAAGATATGGATGAGTTTGGGGTGTGATTGTCTTGTTGATGATATCGGGGGCCTAGCGGAGGAATTCCCTAATAACAAGGGGATCATAAGACCACCCAATCAAAATCAGCTGGGCTGGACTGGGGGTGACGAGGTGGTCCTAACACTTTAAGGCCAGGTATAGCCAGCACCCAGTCTGCCCCTGGAGGATGAGTATGGAGTGCTGTCGGCAAACGGCCAGTCCATGGCCAGCTATGTTATTTTAAGGATAGATCTAGACATATGTAATAGTATTACGTTAATTATTCCTCCCCGTCGTTCTCAGACTTTAGTTTGCACAGAGATGCAGAGCACACAGAGCGTTGACCTGTTTATAATGATATTTTGGAAACAGAAGCTCCCTGCCGCTCGGGGACGCGGGAAAGCGATGTCTACGGCGTTAAAAAAAAATGGTGTTTTCTAACAGAATCGATCTTCACGTGTCGGAGTCTGCCTCGACGCGCAGTCACGCTCATCTGAGATGTGAGCGGGGAAGGGTATACCCCAAACAGGTGCCGGGGCTGCCGAGACTCAGGCTAATCCGAGGATAACCCAGAAACGCTAACGGCATTAAGTTAAAAATACGGGCAAGTTCATTACAGGACATTCAAATTAGGACAATCCTGTTTTTTTTTTTTAAAATTAAAAAAAAACACAAAAAACTGGTTTGGATGCCCCAAGATGAGTGCGAGTTCTAGGTTGACCTTTGCCATGAGCCCAATGGCATCGGTTGCTTGCTTTCCCCGTACTAGGAGTGCCCAAAGTGCCCGTCATAGTGTATAAAGCAATGGGCTGGATTGGGCACTCATAAAATAATGAGAAATTGGCTTTTAATGATGTTCCAGAGGAAGTGAGGGCTTCATCCTTGTGGTCCCCCCCCCCCCGTGGACGGGGTCACTTCTCCAACAAGGTCCTCCCTTTGTTTTTCCCCCTCTCTACCTCCGAGTCTGTTTAGCGGCTCGGGATTTCTTTTATCTGGTGGAGCGGACAACCTTAAAGATATTTCACTTTGGAAATGCCTTGTTACTGGGGCGAAAAAAACCCAGATTGAAGGGGGGGATGACTGCATGAGAAATAGGTTCTCGTTGAGTTTTGACAGTCTCGTTACATCGTCGGCGTCGGAGCATTGTCCTTCGCCGCTTCGGCTGGATTTAATAATAACACTGTCGGTACAGATGATGTGGCAGAATGACATGCAGACATCATTACCGAGGACAGTCAGCCAGCAATATTTTATTTGATGTGTAGAATGTTCTGTGTCTAACAGGACTGCGGTATTTATTACACGGAACCAGCAAATAAATAAATAGAGCGGGGAGGAACAATGAAATTCGCAAGATTCATGACAAGGAGAGAGGTGATGTGAGGATTCCTTCCATGGGAGTAAGGTTTGGTAGAAGAGCTGCCGCCAGGTCACCTAACTCCAAGTGGCCCAGGTACCTACTGGTGAGGGCAGACCTTTCGTTATCGGCTCCAGTCTAGACTAGAAGGGCACCATAGTCATGTTCCAAAAAAATGAGGACACCGTTAAGGGTATGGCTTTTTATCCAGCCATGATAGTTTCCGCCAAGAGATGATGTCCCATCTAGACCACTAGAAGATGTCCCATCTAGACCACTAGATCCCATACAGATGTCCCATCTAGACCACCAGATGATGTCTCACCTAGACCACTAGAAGATGTCCCTTCTAGACCGCTAGATCCCATAGAGCTCCATCCTTGTGTAGAAAGGTTAATTACAAATGCGTTGGCCACGATCAGCATTGGGTTTACCAAATGTGGCCCATAGTTAAATAAATGGTCTTAAAGTCCTCTTTTTCCAGGACGTGTTGTTTTTGTAGACCTTCATCGACATCTCATTCAGCCTGGCTGCTTCTGACTATGCGTTTGTTATGCTATGCCCTATCTCGAATCTCATATTTTGTTAACCCTTGAGAAGCCTCAACTCTTCCTTAGAACCTGAGTTTCTCCAGCCTTAACCTTCTTATCCGAAAATTAGGGGGGAGTCCCAGCAAACTCAATATATTGCAAGAATCCCAGGTTTATTCATTGGCATTAAAATGTGTACAGGTGCAACATACGCTTCGACCCTCCAGGTCTTCATCAGGACAAACATTACAAAATACGTGATTTTTTTTTTAATATATGGAGTGTTTCGGGAACAATGGAAAAAAAATCTCCAATTTCCCTCATTGTATTCTAAATCCTATCTATTTCCGAGCGGGTACATCTTGACTTCTTAGCAAGACGCCGGTAGCACGAATGGAGCGATTTTAACCCCTTAAGGACAATGGGCGCTCTCTAAACCCATTGAAAACAATGC
>VKOC01022924.1:0-33696 GCA_009364415.1 Spea multiplicata
CCTTAAACTCCTGTGTTGGAAGCGTGAGGCGTTTGTCTCGGGTGCCGGCGCTTCACTGCTGAGCGCCGGCGTCTGACGTCATATGCCGGCGCCCAGCGTAAAGCGCCGGCACCCGAGACAAACGCTTATGGAGCGAAGATGGAGCTGCATCTTCGCTCCATAAGACACGGCTGATTTTTCATCCCACTTTGGGAGGAAAAAAACTGCGTCTTATGGAGCGAAAAATACGGTATATAGTTCGTATGGTAAATAAAGTGGTGAGAAAATGATGTCCAGTAAAGCTGACAGGTAAGATGATAATGCCTGGTAGTATTTTTCATAAAAAAAATGGTAAGCAAAATGTACTTTTGTTTTGGAAATTTGCTTGCAGCGTGAGTTTTTAGCATTTACTTTGAGCCCATGCAGTGCTCACACAATAATATTTAGCTATAAAAAACTGTAATGCGCCATAATGTATTTTGTTCACCTTTTTAATCTGTAACAGTAGTTTATTTTATTACTTTGTTTAATCTTTCAGATCCTCTGAAACAGATATGAAGGCCAAGCCCAGCACCGATGCCGGAGAACAGCTTTACCTAGATGTTGATCCTCACCACGAGGATGTCCTCCTTCCTCTTCATACCTCAATTTCTTTGTTCTTGATGTCGTATTGTGATTGTAAAGCATTTAGCGTTTTCCTGGTGCTGCCAGAAGGAACTGAAAACTGCTCATACAATCAAGGCTTATTACCCAGCAACGTCGATGTCAGAATCCTCTGCAGGCGTGACCTCCCGCTGATAGTTCAGGGCTGTCGTTTGCCTGCTATTGTGGAGGCATCTGGATCCTTCTGCAGAGCAGGCCTGGCCGTGGTTCTCAGACACATTATACAGAAAACATGTCTTGCCAAGCCTGACAGAAAGGATGTCAGTGAGTTGCTTGGGTTTAAAAACACTTGTCTAAAAGCCTGCGCAGAAGTAAGTTAGACTGTGTTGCTTAATCTGTATGTTTGAGTTGCATTGGTATATTTTTTTTGACCATTTAGGGCACCAAATTTAAATGTAAACCAGGCCTGGTGATGTGGCCACCATTGACAATGTAGTTGGGAGTCGTCTGTACCGTCGGTTACAGATGGCAGCTCATTTTGTTGTCAAAATCACCACATAAAGCTTTTCCATAGAATTTAACTAATCTATCCCCATGCAAACAGTCCTCTCCTACTGTTTCACCCCCCCCCCACCTCAGCCACCCACTAGACCAGGGGTGTCCAACCTGCGGCCCTCCAGCTGCTGCAGGACTACAAGAGCATTACGGGAGATGTAGTCCTGCAGCAGCTCTAGACTGTAAGCTCACAAGAGCAGGGCCTTCTTCTCCTTTTGTACCAGTTTATTATAGTGTGCGACTTTCAATTATCCCACTGATTGTAACAGCGCTATAGAATCTGCTAACACTATATAAATAAAAGTAATGTAAATTTAGCGTATTTAGGTTTTGTTTGATTGCTAGGTATCTATGTGCATACCTGCCAACTGTCCCAGAGTGCCTCCACTGACTACCTGTGAGTTTTTACTTAGAAATGTTGGCTATTTCAGTTGACCTGTGTAAGGATGTTAAATTTGTGAGTAAACGTGGCACTAGAAAGATTTCTCCTTGAGCTGCTGAATACCCAAACGTTACCCAGGAATAGTTTATGGAAACATTTTGCCTCGTTCTTACATTTTTGTTGGGGACCCTTAATTGTCATGTGATACAGAAACAGGCACTGCTACGTCGTTGCCATAGAAACGTAAAACGTTTCTTAGCTGGTATTCTTTCCCCTATAGATGTAATCACATAACATAGAACCTTTTAAGGTTCCTTAAAATATTGCAGTCGCTGATTGGCTGATTGAAAAAAGCAATTAGTGGTATGAAAGTGCTCCTGTTGCAATCAATGGGAGCACTTTCAGCACATGCACACGGAGGTAAGCATATCATGTGTCAAGAACTCTGTTTGTCTCAACACGTCTCCTGCACGCAAAATAGTGAAGGGGCAGGCGAGAGAACCAAATGCATTTACTACGGGGGCCACACATGCATTAAAGTGGATATGATGGCTGGAGTGTCACTTTTAAAGCAGAACAGTAGTACTTGAGAACGCTAATAACGTTAAAAATAGCTTGTAGCAACACAGAGCATTTTTTTCACATTTTTAGTTTTCACCCCCATGCCTTCATGTTTGTAATATTTGCAGTTATATATTTCTAAGCCATAGACTGTTTTCGTCATTATATTTCCACTCTACAGCCAATTCTGAAGCTAGCTTGTGTGTTTTTAGGGCATGGATGATTTATTAATGCTGAAAAATGATGTAACAAAAAAAACGAGCAAACGTTCAAGAAGCTGGGAACGGCTTTCGGAGCCTGCAGGCTATTAATGCCAGTGTGTGGGCTTGGATTTAGCATGCGTGCAGACTCCGGTTTAATATTAATGAAACATTTAGCCGACTATGGATGCCAAGAAGTATAGCCTCTAAGAATAGATTGATTAAATGAATGCAGTCTCGCGGTTTTTGCGTTTATCGGACTGCGTGGTGCCTACCGTTTTAGTAACACTTGACAGTGCGCAGGTATTATCAAGCCAAACAAACATGTTGCAACAGATATAACGTGCATTGTGAACGTCGTACCTTAATTAACCTTTTATCACGGCTAGTGTAAGCATACTAATTTAGGGCTTGTCTGCTTAATCTCTGAAGATTGAATTTTAAAAACATAGAATTTGACGGCAGATGAGAACCATTCAGTCTATTAATCTGCTCATTTTTCATTGTCTTGTCTTAAATACAGCTCAGCTGTATGCCTACCCCATATATAGATTCACTTATCTGTTGTTAATGGTTTTATCCAGAAATATAATTATAATGAAACTAACATAATGTGCATGTGTTTTGTTCTGTCCGGCAGGTAAGTCAGTGGACCAGACTCTGTGAGATAAGCATCCCACTGGCTGTGGAGAATTTCCTAAAGGAACCTTCAACAGTTATCCCACCAGAAGTGCTGCAGCTTGAGAAAAAGCTAGGAGAACCAGTCCGGGTTCATAACGATGATAAAATCCGACGGCAAAAGCTGCAACAGCAGAAGGCGACCAAGGAAAATAGTGCTACAGAAGGTATCGGCAAAGCTGGAGATGATAGACGTGTGCAAATGCCTGTGAGTGATGGCCAGCTCTCTAATCCAGCCAGTTTAGAATTAGGAGCTGCCCTTAGTAAATTGACAATAGGAGGAACTCCAACCAGAACCACAAGGGAGGCTTCCCACATCAGAAAAACCAAGGCTACCGACCTTCCTCCTCTGGAGCATGTGTTTGCCGAAGGCCTCTACTTTACACTTACTGATGTTGTCCTCTTGCCATGTCTTCATCAGTTTCTGGTAAGAATTTGTGGCATTCTTATTGCCAAACAGATTTTTTTAATGTGCCTTTTCGCTCATGTTTTCAAGTTCCGTCGTATACAGAAAACAGTCATTAACATGGTTTGATATACAGGCCACACCGATGGTATTAGGGTAACTGATCGGCATGCTTTATGCCAATGGGTTCTAATTTGGAATACTAACATGCAAAATCAGGTTTTCCCAGATATATATAATATTAAATGATAGAGACTATATTGGCCTCACTGTTTAAAATTTACCTTTATAAAGGTAGGGGTTCAGTTTTTTTGTGTCATATAGTAATTAAGTGTTCCTGCCAACAATTATATTAATAAATTGTAATCAATTAAAGAATTAATTTTGAGAAAGGGGTTGGGCATTCAGAAGTACTAGTAAACAGAGTAGGTGAAACCGAACCTTTTAAAGGCATACATAAGCCTGGATGCTTGAATATTGTCTAAAAACTATCCATGTCTGCTTTTGTCTCAAATTATAGTGACTAATTCCATGAAAGAATTATGAATGTAGCAAAATTTTACTTCATTGAAGAATTTTTCTGAAATGATTTGGATGATCAACATTACTATGAAAAATATTTCTAGTATTTAATTTAGTCCAAAAATCTAAAATTCAGTAGACATGGCGAGACAATGACTTTACTACCCCTTTCTATTTGTTTGTTTAGATAAACAAGGATGTACCATGACATCCTTAAATAAAAGCCGACCCAGTGCATTAGGACATAAAGTAGCGATCAGGCTGTTTTAACAAGCACCGCTGTCTAAGCACTGGTACACCTTTTATTGTTTGAATGCCCAGTAGTTCAGACACTCACTTCCAGTATTAACAGTATTTATTTTAAATGACCCAGAAGGGTCTGTCCAGATCCTGCTAAAATCTCTGATCACTCCCCTGCTGATTTGTATCTAGCAGGGGATCACTGCGGGGGATCTGGATCTTAGTCTCATAGTCAGACCTAGTTGATTATAAGACGAGGGGTATTTTTCAAAGCATTTGCTCTGGAAAAAAAACTTGTCTTATAATCGAGCAAATACGGTAGCTGCAATTTCATATTAGATGGTGAAATCTTTAAGGGCAGCATTCATTTATGTGTTAATGGGAAGGTGTGATTGGGGGATGCTTAGGTACATCAATAATTACTTCAACGTAGACCAACAGCAATCTTTCTTAAACTTAATGCGGAAAATGAAGCAAGTCTTAGATAATGGAGGGATTGAATAGAGGAGGTCAGTGGCTCTTGTCTTGAATCAGAATCTAGATTTCTATCTGCTTCTCTATGCTACACATATTTGAAGATTTTTTGTTATGGGTGGGTCATTTGATAACACTTATTTCCTTATACCTTGTTATTTTAGTGAGGTGCATCTGATTAGTAGACGATGCAGTAATTGCACATTAGATACCTATCAAGATGATATCTTGAATAAACATCCGCAAGGTCCTGGTTTCCCGTTTGCTGAAGGAGTAATGATAGCATGAGCCCTTCATTCCACCATCTACATTTCTCAACAGTATCCGCTTACAAGATGCACGTGATCAATCTGAATTAACTAGTTTATCTTCCAGGAACATGGGTAGACATGCCTCCAGGTGACTTGAAAGCAAGGGTGGTGCAGACTGAGAGGCTCCATAATTACCGATGACACCATTTCTCTTTTCTTATGTTTGGCGGCTTATGATATCAAATGTTAAACCTGACGTAAACTATGCACTCGCTGTCAACCACTGTCAGTGCCAGATAGACTGGGCTTTTTTGTGAATCTGAAATCATCTGAATTGTGATGTTCCAGGCACCTGTCTTTTTGAATTGATTAAGCAAATTTACTCCCTATGGAAGAAGCACACATAGGACCAGTTCTAGCATTTGCAGGGCTAGACGTAAACTAATAGAAAGGATGATTTAGGGCCGTGGGCGGCTGGTTTACCTGTCGGTAGTTTTATCACATTCAGGTGTTTTGTTCACATATGATCTGTCTGCCTCCACATAATTCATGCATTCCTATTCTTGTATATCTTGCTTATCACTTGGACTTCTTGTGGTTCTTCTACAACATTTTAATGTTGCAGCCCTATGTTTTACCTTGCCTCACCTTACTCTACATTATGCCTCTATCCACTCCCCAAGTCACCTTTGGCCAGCTCCCCCTAACACATCCTTTCATTTTTTCTCCTTCTCACTGTGACCTACCTGTGTCGTGCACATTGGAGTTGGGTTTCCTTCAGATGTCCTGTAGCTGTTCCTTAGTCATTTCCTCCTGTATCTGTTACATGATATGTTGCTCTGCTCCATTTAATGGCTCCTGATCACTATTTACCTGTTTTATACTCGGTGTCTGCGCTCTAAAAGATTGGTTTTGGACTTGACTTTGGATGATTTAGGTATTGGTGTTTGGCTTCTTTAGATTTGGCTTCTTACATGCTTCTGGACTCCTGGGTTTTTGCGAACTTGTTCCTTTACCTGCAACTTGGGAATGGAGTGAGACTGGACCCAGTTAGACTTTAAGAGGATGGGAAAAAGAAATAGAGATGAGCAGATATGTATTTAAAAAGGGGATGTGTTGGATTATGGGAGAAGTTCTAAAATTACTATTTCCAAGGTAAAAAAAGTAATCAGCTCAGTGATAAAATCTGCAGATGTATTTTATGTGAGAAAATGCTATGCATATGCTTATGAAATATATATATATATCATTTCATTTTAGGTTTCTCTTCACAAAATATCAGAAGAATTAGTAACCCAGCTTCCCCTTATCACTGGTTGGTACGAGCGGGTACAGCAGGTACCTGGCATTAGAGTTGCAGCTGGTATGTGTAGTATCAATTTTTTAAACTTTCCTGGTAGAAGTTTACATCAAGAACCGCAGCCTGCACCTCCCGAAGCAGAAACCGGGGACCTCGAGACACCCGACTCAGCCTTTATAGGAGGTCCAAGGCCAACCATGACAAAGCTGAAGGTAAGATATTTTTTTTCTTTTTTGGACTAAAGTGAACATAAACATTTTCCATACGCTGAAAAAAATATACCTAGTATTGAAGTTCTTTGGGTACCTTAGCGTCAACTAATTTTAAAGTAGCTTCCACTCAGGAATGAAGGGCAATGAAAGCAGCTTGGTAGTCCATCCACAAACCCTTTAGGTTATAGCAAATCTGTACCTCAGACAGGGAATCTGCAGAATACTTGAGCAGCACCATGTTACGCTTGATATCTGGGTTGAGTCCGTGTCGACTGGGACTCTGGATGCTCAAAGCACAGCTCGTTGGTTGCCACAAGTATCCCAACATTGGTCTTCTCTTGCGAGGTGCAAACGAAAAGCTGTGTTGGCCCTTTCGAAAAAACCCTGATATCACACACAACAACCACTTCCATTCTGGCCAAAAAATAGGAAAGCCACATTAAAGCCTCTCCAGGTTTGGAACACACTAAAATGTGTAACAAGCACTTGCTTATGATCCTGCCTAGTGATTAATGTAGTAGAATGTCAGGATATTTGTGTGTGTGTGTGTGTGTGTATGTATATATATATATAATTATAGTTAAAATAGACATGAGCTTTATTCAAGTTGACTGCTTTTTCCATGCTGGTATAATTGTTGTCTTTACATTTTTTATTACAAATTTCTAGAGTAGTAGTTTATTATTATTATTATTATTATTATATACAGTAGGTATTTACTGTTTATTCTTCTGGGTGAGGCCGTTTGAAGCAGTAAACTGTTCCTTTATGAACAGTTGCACCTCTGTAACGGGGTTTCTCCCACCAACATCCTTTACACTTCAAAGGTGAGGATTATGGGAATTACACTTTAAAAATCCAAGAACATTTAATCTCCGGTGGAATAGAACTAGCGGGACCCTGTTACAGTGAAAAACATTACTTTTTCTTCTCTACCAAGAAAGGTTTATGACTCGCCCGTGAACCCTGCAACTCTTTTCCAGCTTCCAACGAGCCGCTAATGAAACCAACGTGGGGTTCTGCATTCCGTGCTGTGCGTCTGTGTGTTACTTGGCTGATGTTTGAAACCCAGTAAAACAAACTTAACAAAAATATAAATAAATGTTTGTATCAGATAGGTTTGGCTGGCTGGTTTTGTTACTGCAGGACATGTTGGTAAGTGGAAGTTCTGTTAACAGGCTGCAGATCTCTGATAAAACAAGGGGAAAACAAACTGACGAGCACATTGCCAGGATTATTATACTCTGTTCGTTTTGGAAGCCGTTTGGGAACGTAGCGGTTAGACTGTTTAACCCAAATATCTCAATGCTTAGCTTATTTTGAATATTTACTGAACAGGTCGGGCCTGCTGTAGGTTGGATGTTATTTTGCAGTTCTATGGATTAAATATTTTTAAGTAGCTAGCTGGTTTCTTTGACACAGCTTCACTTTTTAATCTCTGACTAATATCATATTGATTCACACCTTATGATCTTAATGATAAGGCATGAATCATACTGGTTTCCAGTTACCCTATTTAATCTATATTTTAATTACAGCCTCTTAGTTTCTCTCATTTTTTGGCACAACATAAGACCATATTAGGATCTGGTACATGTACCTATGAATAGCGTCTGAAAAAGTAGCAGTGACAAAATAGAATTGTGGTCTTAAAAGTAGTGAGGCTTAATAAACATTTTTCACTTCTAAACCTTTCTTGCAGAATCATGGTATTGAAGCTCAATTTTCGAATCACCCACACCCATCTTGGACCATAGATTGGGAAAGTCTTCCAGCTGCAGCAAGTCCTGCTGAAGGTGGGTTTTAATATTAATGTTAGCACATGTGCCTGTCATTGAAAATCAGTTTGCCTCTATTTCTATCCCCACTCCATTTTCTTTCTCGCTCTCTCTCCTTTCCCCGTTCTTTCTCACGCTCTCTCTCCTTTCCTGTTCTTTCGCGCTCTCTCTCTCTCTCCTTTCCTGTTCTTTCTCGCTCTCTCTTGTTTCCCGTTCTTTTGCGCCCTCTCTTGTTTCCCGTTCTTTTGCGCCTTCTCTCGTTTCCCGTTCTTTTGCGCCCTCTCTCTATTTTTTTCTTATATATTTGCCTTTCTTAAGAAAAATAATTCACCAATTTGCATTTCTAGCCATACTAAAACACAAGAGCTGACACACAAGCCAGGTCATATACTTTTTTTATGTATTTGTTCATAGCTTTGTAAACTTAAACTTTAGTAGCAGAGAGGACTGCTTGGATGGGGATGAGTTGATCTGGTTGTGATGATGTATTGAAGCCGTTTATTCCGATGGCTGTGATTAGGATGATGGTTGGGAGCACTATAAAGGAATGTTGTATGCTTCCCTGAACAAGTAACCTGCTGATGACAGGCCTCTATACACCTGTAAAGTTATTCCATTAGAAATCAACTGTTTCCAGCTACAATACTTTTAAACAATACTTTTAAACAATACTTATGCTTTTGCCTGTATGTTATCATATAATTTTGTCTCCCAATGTGTGTCTAACGTAGCAGCACTCACCCCCCCATGCCTTTTAAAATGGACGTCTGCTTCAGTGTTCAGAGATATGTAATAGGCGGACTCTTGTTGCGTTTTATTAAAGGGAACAGTTTATTAAAGAGAAAGTTGCATATAAACATGTTTTTTTTTGGCGATAAGAGTGCTGTATACAGTAATCTAGGTTAACGATGAAGAAGAAAAAAAAACACATCTAAATGTGATACTAGTAATAAAAAACTGATGTGAGAAACATTTAAGAACAATTGAGTTTAGCTTTCATTGCTCAAAAAAAAACAAAACACAGAACTAACAGCAACGTATTCCTTCTTTCTTTGTGCAATAGTAACAAAGGCTGGTGATACCTGTAGGCCTAGAGCACAGATCTATGGTGCTCCACGCAGATATACTAGAGGAGTAGGGCCGATTGGGGAGATCATGGATCTCCCTGCAATCGGTCCTCAATAAAACGAGCTCTGAGACAGAGGCAAGTCCCGACACCTGGACATACCTTTTTACCTCTCTAACTTCCAGGAGAAGGGGGACGTTGCGTGACCCCTCGTGGGTAGTGTGGCAGGTCGTAGGGCTTGTCTTGGTATGCATGTTGGCGTGTGAACGTGTCTTTGTTTGGGTATGTTAGTATGTGTGTGTGGGTGTCTGGTTGGGTATGTTAGTGTGTTATTGTCGAGTGTCTGGTTGTGTTGGTGTGTCTTTGTGTCTTCATTAGTGCAAGTGTCTGGGTGTGTGTTAGTGTGAGTGCCCCACCCAAGATCAGGCTCTGAAGGGAGCAATGAGACAGAGGCCTCAGCAAGGTAAGTGAAGGGGAGAGATAGTAAGAAAATGGAGAGATAAAAAGATATGGGGGAAAGATAACTGGGAGAAAGAGGATAATGAAAAAGGGAGAGAATGAGAGAAGGGGAAACGTTGCAGAGAAAACAAGGCCTCTAGATTGTAAGCTCGTTTGAGCAGGGCCCTCCTCACCTGTTGTTTCTGTTAGTCAATTTAAGTTACATACTACTTGTTATGTCCTGTCTACCCATTGTACAGCGCTACGGAATTTGGCGCTATATAGAACAATAAATAATAATAATTTTAAATAATAGAAAAGGGGAGAGGATGGTTAGAAATGGTGAGAGAAAGATATAGAAGGGGGGGGGAGAAAAGAGTTGAGATAATGAGAGATGGGGAGAAAGGGATGATAAAAGGGAGAGTTAAAGAGAAATGAGAGAGATGAAAGAGGAGAGATAATTGGGAAAGGGTGAGATAAAGAGGAAGAAAATGGAGAGATGGGAGGAGATCTGGGAGCTGGGCATTTCTGTAGATACAATCTTAATACTTGTGTGTAATATGGGTGCCAGGGTTTGCCTTTGGGGTGTGTGACCTGTGATCTATACCTGAAATGTAGGCACTGTCAATGCAAGAGGTGGGTAATGTGTATGATTTGCTCACGTCTCCACACCCAAGAGCCATAGAAGGGACATCAAAATCTAGTTTTTGCCATGAGTGATAAAAATCCTTACACCTGCCCTGATAGTAGCACATGCACATACAAGATATAGTTTCATTTAAAATTCAGCAGTGTGACAAATATTGGCAATTCAGTATTTGTACAGCATGTGGCCACTCCTATGATTCCCAGTGAGTATTCCTAAAGAAAGGAAAAATATACCTTTTAGTTGGCTGAGCATCTCCATTGTGTGTATGATGGCCTAGAAGAGGCACAATTATTGCAGGGTAGTTGGCATGAATATAAGTTGGTATTCCACCCCACAGCAATCTTGCTAGAATCTTGACATTTGGAAGTTTTACATCATTAATGACCTGCTTACATGCTTAAAGTGTATATGTGTGTGTGTGTGTGTGTGTGTGTGTGTGTGTTATATATATATATGTATATATGTCTGTATGTATATATATATATATATATACACCACCCTTCAAAAGTTTGGGATCACTTAGAAATGTACTTGTTTTTATTTGTTTTTTGGATAACAGGTAGATCAGAAATACAGTTGACGTTGTTAATGGAATATCTTCATAGGCGTACAGAGACCCTTTATCCAATGGCACGTTGTATTGGCTAATCCATGTGGCTAATTGATCATTAGAAAACACCTTTGCAATTATGTTACGCAGCTAGAAAGTGACCTCAAACGTTTGAACGGCTGTACGTAACAAAAATGTCAGCCGCATCTTCCAGTCACCGGTATATCGAAATACAAGGCGAATGCTTACAGAGTTAACCCCTTGTTCGGAATTTCTAAACTGCACCTGCGTATATATCCTGACAAAGACAGCTGAGTTTAAAAGCTTCCGTTTCAAGCAGGCCAACAGGGACATGCTTATGTCTTTGACCTGCGTAAACCACTTCTGTATGTGCTAATCCCTTGTAAAGCTGTGAACTCACAGGTTATTGACTGGGCTGCTGAGTGATTATTGGGACAGGCTGAATTCTAATGAACCCTTCTTGGCAGATGCGTTTCCTTTCTGTTGGCACGGGATCATCCTTCTAAGGCTCAGACTTTTCATCGTAGCTTAAAGAGGAATTTAGCGGGGGGGGGGGTTTGAGACAGATCACATGGTTGAGTAAAGAATACGCACCTCACAAGAAATGAAATCCCTCATCACAGAAGCAGTGTTTTCCTTCTTAAAAGCATCCATTCTGATGGCATTAAGAGAACAAGAAAGTTTTGTAAAACCTGGGTTGGGTACAATAAGATAAGATTTCCACTGCATTTCAGCTTAAGATGTGAAACCATTCGAGACAAACCATCTATTGAGAGTTGCGTGTTGGCATAATGTAGTCCATACTCATTCGAATAAGTCAATGTGTCCCATGTGAGCAATATATTCAAAATAGAAAATTGTGTAGTCATTTATATCCATAGCGCCAACAGATTCAGCTGTGACGTACAATGGTTTATGAAGACAATAGTAAAGACCCAGAAGGTGTGGAGGGCACTGGCCATTGGTCCTCTACGATATATTATTTAGTAATACAAGTAAGTAATTTGGAAGGTGGTTTGTTTCAAGACACAGTTCTAATGTCTAGAACCACTTCTTTGCTCAAGGCTTTCCGACAAGGATGTATTACAATGTTTCATAGGTTGTATTACAGGTAAGTATTGGGGATGTGTAGGTGAGCACACTGATTAGAACATACAGTGCATGGGGAGACGGGTGCAGTGTTTTGGGCACACTAGGTGGGCCAAATGGTTCTTAAATGACGTCAAATTCTGTTTTGATGAAATGGTCTACTTTATAGTAGTAAACCATTATGGAAAACAAAGACGTTTGAGAAAGCTCAGCTTGATGGATATGTACACGTGTGAAACTATACGTCCCACAAATGCATCCTTGGTTCAAGCGAAAATGTGGATGGTATGCCTCAGGTGGGTTCAGGGTTAATGAAGTGCTCTTACTGGCCTTATCCAGCTCCAGCTAAAATGGACAAATTCTACCAAAAAATAAATGAGATTATGTATAAAGATGAATTATGGTGTAAAGGCTCCGAGAAGCAGTCCTGTCACCTTATCAGCCAGTGGAATGCATAAATCAGCAGAAACGGTCCATTTGTTGCTATGGTGATGATGACCTTTCTAAAGATATACATTACTCCCATTGTGTGGCATTCTCTCCTATGTACCAGACATGGTTAGCCCTTTAAAGGTTCCGATTTACAATTGAGTTTGTAAATAGACATGAAACATTTTGCCAAATCCACTTGTACAGAATTCTGGAATTCTCAAATGGGACAGAACAGCCAACTTTTTATTTATTTTAATTACTTTTTTGAGCTGAAAGATAGTAAAGCGTCATGTTACATTAATAGTTTGTTTTGCAAGTTGTCAAACTGCTTGTGGCCGTGGTTCTAGAACACTAGGGGGCAGCGGGATCGGTTTAGACTGTGGCCTTTGTGCTGTTGGAAATCTTTTCATATTTTTAATCATTAGGCTTTCTTGAATATAATGCAGTTGTGACAGTGTTTCACAACACCTTGCCTCCCGTATTTTTTTTAAGGTTTCGCTCATGAAAGCCTTCTAAATGGATTCTTTTATTGCTTTACAGCGCCATCATACTACACATTCATGCTCATGAATACAAACATACATACTCTCGCCCTTGCGCTCTCTTACCTCTTCTGCATCTTTAGGACCAGTGCTTGTAGGATCACGTGACATAACATGACCCCATTGCATTGCTGTCTTCCTGTGGCAGTTCAAAATTAGTTAGCTCCCTTTCTAAACAATTTTGAACCTGCACAAGCAGATGGGAACAAGTGGTTTCTGGGGCTGTGGGGCCACCTAGAGAGATGGGCAGCCAACAAGCGCGAGGCAGCGAGATCACGGAGAATGGCAAGTGAAAATCCGGGGGCGGGCAAGCCTCCTTTTACTGCCCCCCTGCGGATGCCCATGACTGCATTCACAAGCCGTATGTACATATATCTGGCCCACTGCCAGTGTTTATCTAATCCAACATACATCTTAAGTCAAATGAATGCAAAGGTACATGAGAAGATGACTGAGAATGGCAGCAAACACTGACATTATTATGATAAGAAGCAGATCTTCACGGCACATTACTTGACAGATAAAAACAAAGGTTTCGCTGTAAATCTGTCATTCTATTGCCTAAGGAATGTTCCAGGTAAGGAGGGGCAGCCCAATAAAATAAATCCTCCCTGTGCCTTCTGATACGGTGTGTTTTACTTTAACTTTTATTTATCAGTCAGCAAGGGTTTTGAAAGAAAGCTTTGTTAGTTTTTTTCCATTAGCAAGCATTTATAAGTTTATTGATGATAACTCTTTGTTTAACCCTTTTCAGTACAGGGAATATGAGACAATTGTAGGAGATCCCACGATCCTACACTCTGTTTAAGATTTTAGGCAGGTGGTGCTTCTATTATTATTATTATTATTATTAGTTTTTGTTAGTCTTTTTTCACAGTGAGTAATATGCCCAGGGATATCTAGCAACAATAAAGGCAAAACTATGCTACTTTTAGAAGTACATAGAGGAACATTGCTTCTGTTTTCTTTAGACTACAATTTTTATTGTCCTCAGTTCAGTAGCTCTGAGATTTAGTGATTCAAGGTATTTGGCATCACCTGCCTAGGCAAAGGAGCACATTTGACAATAGCCATCAACTCTGGCTATAGCCATTTTCTGAAATGAACAACACATGATGTCCTTCTTGTGTTACTGTATATTTTTAACAACACAATGTTGTGTGTGAAAAGGTGGTTTTTTAGTATTTAAGAAAAAATATTAGTTTGTGAATGCTCAGTGACCCCCAGCTGAATTACCCAAATTTATAGTAAATTGAAACCATCAACCAATAGATTTGGTACAAATGCAGTTAAAGAAGCTAGATCTTTGATCCATATATTCTGCTAGGATGCATACACTAAAATATTTACACCAAGGAATGATAGCTTATCTAGTAGTATGGTGCAATACATAACCACTAGCATTATGCTGATGGAAGTAGTGTGCGCGCTGCTCAGTGTTTGGTATAAAATCTTCATTTCCAACTATAGCTTGGCATGTACGTTTCATAACATTCTTGTCGGTTCTGTGTTTCATTCATTTTTTTCTCTGTATCCAAGGGACCAGATTGTGGGAACAGGTAGCTTTTAACTAGTGTCATATAGACCTCCTTTTTAATATCAGACGGTGCTCTATCGCTATAGTGAAAGATGAATCAAATAGTAATTGTCCACCTGCCGGCTAAAAAAATAAAATAAACGAGAACTGTGTGGCACAGGTAAGGTGTTTCTAATAGAATTGTGTATGTATTGTTATAATTATAATATTTTTTCCTGCATTAATCATGTTTGTAGCAAATTAAATTAGGCTTTCTTGGCAATAAAGCACTATGTGCTTAAAACAGATATAATTAGACAATCATGTACAGACATGTACTTGGCAATATGGTTACTGGTTCTTACAAATGAAGTTTAATGACATGTTTTCTAAACCAGACAGGACTAACCACAGTGTGCACATCAACAACACGGAGCTAAGTCGTTGGTGAAGCTCCTAATTGCCATCCAGTTATTTAACTGGATGGCAATAATAACTAAGTTATTAATTTATTTAAGTACTACTATTTAAACTGGGTTAAGTGTTGAACTTAAAGAAATGTATGTGTGAAATGTGTGTGTATATACTATTATATTGCCACTCTGTTGCCTCTGGGTAGCAAGAAAGAAACCGTGGCCTTCTAGAATATTCTCTGATTTGAGCTGGAACCCTCTGGAATTCTCTGGAGACTGTAGTTATCAGCCAGGATAATGGCTTTTGATGTTTACAAAAGATCACAGTGGCATCAGTTAAGGAAGCAGAGCTAAAAATTGAAGCTTCAATTATTGTTCCATCATGGGGTGTAAATAGAAACCACACGTGTGCAAAAATTACCCCAAATATACCAAGCAACAAGTCTCACAGTGCCACCTTTGTCCCCAAACAACTTTTGAGTGCCACCTTTGCCCCAAGCAGCTTATCAGTGCCACCTTTGCTCCAGCTTGTCAATTCTACAAACAGCTTATCTGTGCCATATTCAGTCCCCAAACAGCTTGTCTTCCATCATTGGCCCTAAACCCATTCCAACAGACAATCTAATACACACATGTAAGCACATAAGCACACTGACTAACGCACACATACAAACTCTCACACCACTTATGCTCACACATATTCAACAATAAACATGTGAGATTTTGCAAGTTACCTTGAAACATGTGACCTTACCACAAATAGTGGTAAAGGTGTCCAAGACTGTTCTAGGTGAATCAATAGCCTGTTGGACAGGTTACTGATCCACACAGTGGCTTTCAAAAAGTATGTCCTTTGATAATTATGGAAATCATGGAGCTCTAGTCCACCTCTTATCTTTGGACAAGATAGCAACACATGTTTTTACCACGGGCCTTAAGACATCCTAGGTTAAATAAAATATGACAACAAGATCTCTGGTGAGCCATATGCCCAGGTATTTTAAGCGGCGTTGGCACCATTGGTATGGGTATGTGTCAAGCAGGCGACCTTACTCTGTTTATGGCAAGCTGACATTAAGCAGGAAAGAGACCCATGATGGGCCACTGCCAGGAGCAGGTTGTCCCTGTACCTCAAGCTTTTTAATTAGGTGGTGCTTACAGTGCAGTACCTGAATGTTGGGATTACACTTAATGGACTTGAGAAGGTTATTGCAATTCTATCCCTTACCATACAGCTGTCTTTCTCTGTGGGGGGGGGGGGGGGTGGCGTTATCAGGAAGTATGTAACCATACCATTAAGTTATATTTCACACATAGAAAAGAATAAGTACACATTGTTGAGTGTAACCATCTCTTTGCCAAATTAAATGAAATCTTAGTAACTGGAGACGGTTTTGCTTTCATGGTACTAGATCCTCCTGTTGTGCTAAACTAAACCTTTTTCCTCTAGATTGTAAGCTCGTTTGAGCAGAGCCCTCCTCACCTGTTGTCTCTGTAAGTCAAATTGTTATGTTACATACTACTTATGTCCTGTCCACCCATTGTACAGCGCTACGGAATTTGATGGCGCTATATGAAACAATAAATAATAAAAATAATTTAGTTTGAATGGAATATTCTTTCAGAACTATTGTGCTCTGCTATTCGAAGCATGGGAGAATTGTACTGTATATACTCCTAAATATATTTTAGGATGAGTACCGGTAATACCTAAAGAAGAATCTTACACTATTTATAACCGATAAGGATTTTGTGCTAACATTTTTTTGTTATATATATTGTATTTTTTTTAGGGCAGGTCACCCTAGATGATATGTTATGATTGCTGAATGGTAATTGGTATTGATATGATGTGTCTGATTCCGAATGAGGTGCAAGTGCATCCAAATTACAGTTGCTGTACCAATTTGTGTAGAGCAGTTACAAAGAACCTGAGATATACAGATGAAATAACATACTTGTCAAATGTTAAGCCCTTTCGGTTAACACTTACCACTTTAGTAAATATGCTGTACAAATGTTCCTCCATGTCCAGCAAGGAGCACTGGATAAGCACACACCTTAGTCACAAAAGTTGTGATATATTTGATTGGAAAATTATAAAATAATGTTCTGAAATATACATATTTCAGTAATGCGCAAAATAAGGCTTAGAGAATCTTTGGAAGAATATGCTATTTTTTTTATTTGTCTTAAGAGAGTTTAATAGTTTTAGGGTATTTTTTTTTCCCAACTGTGCGGTTTGTAAACAAATTATTTTATGAAATAAAAAAGTTTTTTTTTTGTTTTGTTTCCATGTTATGGTTAACAATAAAATTATGACATGAAAATAATAGGAATGTTTGTCCTAAACCCTTCATAACACAAAAACAAAACATCTTTTAAGAACAAAGGGCTTTAAATTATGTGTGTTGTGGTTTTGGAATGGCGTTTATACTTTTCCACATGATCTCACATCTTGCAGCAGTAGCCATTGTGGCTCTTCATGAACACCGCTGCACCAAGCAGTGAAATCCTGCTGGGTCTGTAAACCTTTCTAGGGGTTCCTGCTGACCCCCTTTGCTGTGATCAGTAATAATAGTCATGCACTCACAGGACTTTGCAAATGCTAGATAGTTTTACTCTACTCCAGCAGGGACTCTTCTGGGAAGGCTTTCCACAAGATTTTGGAGTGTTTCTGTGGGAATTTTTGCACTGGTGTTGGACAGAAGGTCTGCTCATTCCAAAGGTGTTCAATGGCATTGAGGTCACGTCTCTGTGTGGGCTAGTCAAGTTCTTCCACATCAGACTCATCCAACCATGACTTTAAAAATCATAAAAAATAATGTCCTACTTACATGAATATGGTTTTAAAAATATATATAATTTCTGTGGGTCCTATAGTGTAAAATAAAGTCCTTAAGGAGTTGAATAAAGACATAATGAATACGCTACAAATGTATTTTTGGTCTCAAATAGGAAAGAAACGTCCTTAAGGGGTTAAGATACAGTATGTAATTTACAAAAAGGATGAGATACTACCAAGAACGTGAGGCAAACTTGCTCAGCACGATGGGACCAACAACACCAGACGTACATTTCGGCCTTCATTGACTTCGTCAAGCTAAAAAAAAAAGCAGGTTAAATGCGATTTTATATACAACAAATACTAATAAGGCACTTCTGTTAAATATCACTGGTCGTTATGAGATAATGTCAGTCTATAAATAAACTATATGAAAAAAACTTCTAAAAATAGTCTGGAAAAAAACTTATACAAAATACAAAAATGTATTTTCAGCAAGAGCACAGATACGATTAATCATTCTAACTGCAGAATATCTTCTTAAGTGTTCTGCATTATTGGATCGTGTGATAAAATAGCAGACCTGTCTAGTCATTGTATAGCCCATACAGTGTTCAGGTAGAACCCCCCCTAAAGTATGTGTTTACATGGTTAACCCAGCTTTTATAGTAGTATAATTGTAAATGTTCAGCGCATTTGTTCTTTTTCATATCTTTGTTTTCCTAAGAATGAATGAATCTATTTAAAGAAGCTAGTTTCCCAGATAAGACCTCCCCCCCCCCAACAAATTCTGTTGGATTGCCCTTTTGACTAACAAGATAGTATTCTGATACAAAGGCTTGACCTCACTGGTGAGGCAGATAAGTAATCTGATGACTAGGCTCACAGCTTTTAATTCCTACATGTTCTAAAAACAGTGATTTTTAACCTATCGGTGGTGCCAAATATTTAGATGGTGACATCTACATTTTTTTTAGTAACAAAAGTAAATAACCTTACAATAACTCACAGGGCTTTCTAGCTGCTGTTCAGCCTCAAAACCTAAAAGTGCTTTCCAAACAACGAATTGTCTACATATGTTCCCATCTGTCTGGATAGAAAAATAAGACCGTTTTAGGCTCCTTTTCCTTATCTATTAATAATGACTGTGTTGAAAGCACGGTGTAAAGCTTTAATATGCAGACATGCTGCGGCTAACAAGCTTTCTGCACAATGTTCTCAACGCGCAATCTATTTTCCTGAAATACCTCACCAGTTAATATCTCTGGTTTATTCAGGGAGAAAGAGGTGAACATGAGGTGGGGAGATCGGGCAAGGTTACAAGTACATGTCAGTTCCTGACTTTTCATGTTTGTATTTACTGTGGGGACCCATCTATCAATCGCATTTGCGTGAATTCACCTCAGGCTGATCGCTTTCCCACAAGCTGACAGGGATAACCATCACTGAGGTCATTTGCAAAAGGCTGATGAAAACCCTTAGATAATGTTGGATGTATAGTGAATGCTCTTGTGAACCGATACCTTACGGAAAGTGTTTCTGGTTCAGGGGAAAGTAACTATTTAAAAACCCCAAATACAAATGAGTGTAACATAATAAAGTAATCTTTGCTGACGACAATAGTTTGTGCTGGAGAGTTGTGTTTCTGTGATTGTGTGGTCCAGCTGATTTGACCACAGGCAGCACCTGGGGCGCAACTAGAAACCACATGGCCATGGTACAACAATTCCCCCGGTGCATCCCAATTTCACAAGAAAGTGCCACTTTTGCACCCAAACCGCTTGTCTGTGCCACCTTTGCACCCAAACAGCTGGTCTGTGTCACTTCTGCCCAAGACAGCCTGCCTGTCCCATTTCTGTCGACAAACGCTTATACATTCATTTAGTCACTCACGCCTTACCTCACCTGCAGATTTCTCTGGTCCGGGAGCCGCGCTGATGTCTATGTTGCCTGACACAGGCATGCAGCTTACCGCTGTGGCACCTGTACAGTGCGTAATGAAACTTTCTCCCGCCCGGGGAAAAGAGTTTCCTCGCACAGTGTGCAAGCTTTACACCGATAAGCTGCGGCCCCCCCTTAGGCGGCCATCGGGCCGCATAGACCTCTTTTTCGGCCGAGAGCTGCTCGGCCTGGCCACAGGGAAATCTCCCACCTTAAATTATGAATAAACCGATGGGCCTCCTATCAGAATACTGTACTACAATTGTGTGGTACCAAACACAAAATGTGTTAGAGACATTTTGTGAAAAGGCACCTGTACGTGAAGTCAGAGAATCAATGAACTAAACATTTAACTATCTTTGCAACAACACGTTATTTGTTTAAGAACATTTGACACATATTTAGGATGCACACAGCGTGTTGAAATCACTGTGGTTTTCTGATCTCCAAGAGGTTTCCAAGTCACGAGAACTAGCTTCAACAGAGGATCATGTGTAGGGGAGTAAAATATAGAAATACATTTATAATATTTAAGGAGCCTTTTAGATATAGGACATATAATTAGATATAGGAATATAAGTGTTTTTTTCTTCCTTAAATGCCCTGGGAAACCCAGGGTCAGTGCTGTGGATAATTTAATGGCACTGCAAGTTGTAAAAGAGTTCTGATGCTGCCTTGTCCCTAAAGGCCTACTCTGCAACTCGCTTGCCATAGTGAATGCATTGGTTAGGTGATACACAACAGGCACTAAATAGTTTTCCCTTCCTGAATGGCATCTGAGCTCCCACAACCTACAACGCTTGGTTGCTCTCTGCTTTGAAAGTGCCATAGAGTTTTATCTTACATTAGCCTTGACGCGTGTTAAAACAGATCGATTGACATCTTCTGGTAACATTTTCCTAAATGCTGGTATTGTATGGGATGACTAAATGTCATACTACGACATTACTGTTTTTAAAGAATCAGTATTTTATGCTTCTACCAACCTGTCAGCTTTTTGTCTATGTATAATGAAATAATCCTTTTAATTCCCAGAATGGGCTGATATTCTTTTGTTTGCAAACACCAGCTAAATAAGATGTACAGTGGGCCAAGACTTGAATATAGTTTGGCATTGTAAGAGACTTAATTTAATCATGGTGGTTACACCCCCGTTTTAATTTTAATCATATTATATTATGGTATTGGTATGAAATGTTATTAACAATCTGGTCATTTATCTTATTTTTTATGTTCGTTTGGACCATATAGAGCTGACATTTGATGGACAAAAGATAAATTAGGGGTACTTGATCAGCTGAAAATCTAGAAATTTTTTTTTAAACATAAGGTGTGCAAAGTGCATTAAAAATTCACAAAATAAATTGTAGAAATATTAGTTTTTGTCAGATATTGAAGAAAAAAACACTGGAAAACGGATACAAAGCAAACAAATACTGTTTTATAATTGACATCAGAATAACACACCAACATTGTATATTAAAAAACAAAATAGATGAAAACCCAGAAATATATATTATTGGAGGGTCTCCCAGTATGTAGGTTAAAACAAATAAAATAAAAAAAAAAACAACAAAAAATTGTCCTCAACTGGGTCACATCACTCTTTGAAGAAAGATGGAAGCGACTACATTCATGGTTTGCCATTCCACTTACTTCTATGTATCGGTTATGTAACAATATGACGAACAATGTACATCATCGTTATTCTGCTTCACTGTCTAAATCCTTCCGAGAAAACAAATTCATGTTTTCTCAGGAAAGGTTTAATTCCAGGTGCAGTAATGTAACCAGCAGAAGTCATTGATGTGTTAAATTGTGTTTCCATAGCAGCAGACAAAAACATTTGAAAAGTCTGTATGTTGCCTTCAGGTGTCTTTGTAAAATCGTAGAGTTTCATTCAGCATACATGTCTCCTTTTAAAGTATTTAAAGTTGAACAGGATTCTAGATAAGCAATCATTTACCACACTTTTAATGCCTGAACAAATCGACATAAACCATAGTACATGAGCATGACCATAATATTTAAGGTTTGCTGTTAATTTGCATATGCAGGTAATACAGTCAATCAATTGCTTCTTAGTAGGGTTTATAAATAGGGTAAATCTATGGAGGCATAGTTTGTAACTTGATATTAGTAACATTTAATACACATGTTATTTCTTTTCCACAGGGAAAATGTCCAGTGACCGGGCTCTGAGGAAGCAACAGCAACTTAATAATCTGTTATCTGTGGTGACCAATATGGCTAAGCCTGGAGACACTGTTGTGGACTTTTGCAGTGGTGGGGTAATATGTTGCACAAGGCTTTCTCCAAATTCCTTTAAACAGTCTGCCCTATACATTTGAGAAAACAGTAAACTCATTTAAGCTTGCCGATGGGGCATCTAATATGGGAAGAGTAAATTACTTGTATAGAAATTTACAAGTTACATTCTATGGTTTTGAATTATATGGTTTTACATATCAGGACATACTAACCTTCATATGTTGCTTAGCAGGCCTAAAAATAAGGTAAACACCACATGAAATACACAGTGTAAGATTTATTCAACAAAAATAAAGCCAAAATGGAGCATCCACGTGTGGGGAAAAAAGTTACATCACAGACTATACAGGCCTCAAGTAACATGTTAAATGTTAAAGTTCATGACGGTACAATTAGAAAACGACTGAACACATGTGGCTTGTTTGGGAGGGTTGCTAGGAGAAAGCCTCTTCTCTCTAAAAAGAAAATGGCAACACAGCTTAGGTTTGCAAAGTTCCATTTGAACAAACCACAAGACTTTTAGAACAATGTCCTTTGGACAGATGAGACCAAAGTGGAGATGTTTGGCCATAATGCACAGTGCTACATTTGGCAAAAACCAAACACAGCATATCTGCACAAACACCTCATGCGAACTGTCAAGCTCGGTGGTGGATGGGTGAAGATTTGGGCTTGTTTTGGGAACCTTGCAGTCATTGAGTCGACCGTGAACTCCACTGTATACCAAAATGTAAGATGGCCTTACCAAATGTAAGGCCATCTGTCCGACAGCTAAAGCTTGACCAAAATTTGGCCATGCAACAGGACAATGATCCCAAGCACACCAGCAAATCTACAACAGAATGACTGAAAGAAATAATCAAAGTGCAATGACCCAGTCAAAGTCCAGGCCTCCTCCCGATTGAAATACTGTGGCAGGACCTTATGCGAGCTGTGCATAAGCAAATGCTTGCAAACCTCAATGAACTGAAGCAACGTTGTAAAGAAGAGTGGGCCTAAATTCCTCCACAATTATTAATTAATTTTTTCAAGTAATTGCTGCTAAAGATGGTTCTACAAGCTACCTAAATCATAAGGTGTACTTCTCACACACGGCTTGTCCATTTTGGCTTTATTTTTGTTGAACAAATCTTACACGGTGTATGTTATGTGATGGTGTTCCTCTGAGGTTGTACATCATTTTTAGAACTGCTAAGGAACAGATGGTTGTTATCATTTCCTGATATGTAAAACCATAAAATCCTCCAAAAAAAGTTTTTTTTACAAGACTATATGTTCCCCTTTGTCTACATTTTTACTAAATATACACAAAAGACAATATCTATTTTCATGCGTAACTAATGCATTAGGTTACAAAAGTAACATTTGTTACATTTTATTGTTATGTGTGAGCTGGAAAATAAATTAGATTTATCAAAATCCATGGAGGCTGTCCAAAAGACATTAGCTGGCTTTATCACATGATGACTCCCTAGTCTGCTAGACCTTCCCAGTATAACATTTCCATGTCTAGTTACTTTTACTGTTGTTTGATACAGTGGATTAAAAGGCCTGCTTGTTTAACCTTTTTGGTTAGTAGGAGGACACTTACAGAACTTCTGTCCATCAGGAAAAGCTAAACAATTAAGCAGAATATCACTTATCTAAACAGAATGACATTTCAAAATGTTTTGGTAATATTCTTCGTAATTATTGTTACGTTATAATAATGTTATATGCCATTCACAGACCATTACAATGCATTAAGGATACCTGAACTTTAAATATGAGATTTTCTAGGGCAAGGCAGTGAGTGCATCCTAGAACCCAATTTTTTTTTTTTATCTCTTATGCTGCTGGAGATTATAATCTACTGAAGGCTATTCAGTACACCATGGTTTGGTGAACAAATACTACTACACACTGGCAAATGTAAGAAGAAGTGTTTGCATAGGTATGAGACCAATTGGTGTAATTGAAACCTAAATACATAGGAAGTACTTGAAACATTTGCGTTGTAAAGGATTAGTGAGGTTCACTCTTTGCTTTCTCTTTCACAGGGGCACGTTGGAATTGTCTTGGCTCATATGCTGCCATTATGTCAGGTAAAATGTCCTGATTGCATTAAAAAAAGAACACCAGCTTTCCTGTTATTAAGCAAACACTACATTCTATGTATATGGTTGGAGAGGGATTAAGAAAAACAAAAGGCCATCTTTAAAGGTGCACTCATTTTTAATCAGGGTCTGGGTGAGATTATGGCCCCTATAGAATTTTGCTTAATCTCTCATTCACCCTTCAGTCTCACCCTTTCCATTACCCTTAACTAAAGGATCTCCATTGTTGGATGTTGGCTGGACAACGTTTTTGATCAACATTCTTTATTTTAACAAGTTGTAGTCAACAAAGAAAGGATTTAGACAAATGGAAAAATCATAGTAACGTTTGGCTTTGCGTAAAACAAACAAACAACAAAAAAAAGATTACAGCCATTAAGGATATATATCTTAATTGGTATTGTTGTTACCTCTTTGTAGCAACATACTTTTATATTTATCTTTGTACTGCGCAGTAATTGTGTTTCATTCTGCAGTGATACCGGCCAACACAAGACAGCTGTATATACTGTGTACGTGCGTGAATGTATGTATGTTTATGTATATATGTGTGTGTAAAAGCAATAGATCTTGTTATCACAAACTCTGGTTACACCTTAGTTCCTATATTCAATTTTTGTAGCTCTTTTCAGGAAAATAAAATGTCTGCCAGAATTGGTATTATCTGTGGTTATCTGTTCAGGTTTGCTATTTGAATAACCCTTTCAAAGGAAGATTGTGGGCTTTTAATAATACAAAATAGCACGGTATGCCAGCTGTGTGAGTGATAGTTGACGGCCTTTGGTGATTTCCCACAGCACAGTAAAGTAACACAAAAAAAGATAGAAATTGCGGAAATGTCCTCGCATATTCATCTAACCTCTCATTTCCTGCATGGAGCACAAAAGAAAATCTGTTCTACATGGTAAAGCACAATCTCTAATGCATCAGTGACTGGTGTACGGAAAAAGTGTCAGGAAGCGGTGTAGGAAATTTGGGTTAAATCAAATGCAGGTGATGGACTTCAGTACGTGCCAAGAATACAAACGTTACTTATTATGGGAACTTTTAGCTCCCAAAATGAGACTTGTCGTGTAATCCAGTGGTGCCCACCTGAAATGATATGGGAAAAGAGTTTGCAAATCAATGACCAATATAATGGTTTTAAGAGCATAACCATATCCAGAAATTGCTTGAAAGAGAGAGTGCTAGATTTGGAAATTTGTTTTAGCCTTACAGGCTCTGAAAAAACCCTAGTCTTATATCCGAAGCCATCTTGTAATCAGACCTCAAATAGAGGTCTGACTAGAAGACTAAGATCCAGATCCCCTTCAGTGCTGCAGGGGACCTGGATCCTCCTCTCTGGTAACCTCCGCTGCTTCTGGCACTTCTTCTGGGGGCTTCTATGATGGAGCGCCGGTGTGACATGACATTCTGGTGCTCCATCATAGCGGAAGTGCCGGCAGCAGCGCAGGCTAAATTTAACTAGCTTTATAATCAGAACCTAAAAAGTAAACCAAACTTAATCATAAATGTGATTACAGTTTGATAGACAATATATCAGTTCTTTTGGATCTTTATAATGATAGAATGGGCATTTCGGGCATATTTCTTAGGCATCTTTTATTTCTTTTTTTTTCTTTCATTAATATAGAGAAAGATTGTGGAGGTATTTTATGAAGAACCAATTAGGATGAGGAGGGTTAATTAACACAGACAATTAGATCACTAACTGGGAATACAAAAAATACAAATCTTTTTCTTGCAATTTTTTTTTCTTTTAAAACTTCCAAATCAGTTTTTATGCTCTAAAGAGTAAGGTCACCTTTATTATTTTGTGTCTTCTTTAACTTTTTAGCACCAAAATCCAAACAGTATAGGCTAAATAATTATGCACGATCTTTGCATTAGCAAAGCTTGACTGACTTCATCTTACGGTGCAAACCGCCCTTGATCCAGTCACATCCTGATCCAGTCTTTTTTCCGTCTCATTGAAAAGCTGGTATTTTGATGAAGAGCAATCTGCCCAAATGTTTCATTTTTTTTTCTTTTGCTACAGGTCAAAAATGAACCTTCTGGAAGTTTTGCTTTTTTGTCATGTTATAAAATGTAAATTGTTCAAGATTTTTTTTTCTCTCAGAATAATGGATTAGGTGCCGTTTGAGTGACTTGTATCTGTGAATTACAACTAATAGAACATATTGGTGTTGTCTGTATTTTAATAATAATGCAAATTTTTGTTTATGAAAACAGGTCATTCTAATAGAAAACAAAGAAGAATCTCTTATGCGTGCTAAGGAAAGGAGTGAAGAACTTGGATTATGTAATATATGGTTCATCCAAGCAAACCTAGATTACTTTATAGGGAATTTCAACATTGGGGTAAATTTTATATGAATCATCCTTACTCAACTTTGAAGTGTGTTGGGCCATGTTTCATTTAGACTGAATGGGGGCATGGGTTTAAACTAATTATTTAATACAATGCATCTTGTGGTCTCTACAGGCATCATTGGGATCGTAAACAGATCCTTAAGGACCTACATGTCATATTTATTTAATTTACTGACTTTTTTAGACATTCAGTTGTCAAGTCTGCTTCATTTTTGTGCATTTTGGGGCATGGACATAATAGAAGTTAAACATGAATATTCTTATAAGTGGTCATGTTGACATCAGAATAAATATGATAGGTGCACTGTCCCTTTACATGTATGCATAAAGTCTTCCCATTGATATGAATGCACCTGTCTGCCGCTGATCTGATGATTAAGCTGATTTCATTGGAAGTACTTTACTGCCGCTAATGAAAAGCTCAATCAGCCAACAAGTGGCAACACATTTTAGATCAAAGAGGACATTTTAGATCAAGGGAGATTTTGTAGCATGAATATAACTTCTGTAACAAGTAAGTGGTGTTTTTTTTAATTTTTCTTTTACAAAAGCGTTTTGAAAGAATGCATAGTACACAGGGTACGTCCATGTTCGTTTTTCTATAGTAGCAGCGCCATGGACATTAGACTGTCTCTGCATCCTATTCTAATAGTGGGCACATGTCTGATGTTAATCACAATGATCTCTTATCATTTGTCCTAGAAGGTGAGTAGTAGGAAGTTACAGTTCCATGTTATTCCAGAAGACGATTACACATTAGTATCTGAATAGCTTTACTGAGAACGGAAAAGCCTTTGTAGCTTACCGTATAGTAAATCCCTAAAGTTTTTGCTATAGATAGATTTACAGCCATATAGGCAGTTTACCCAAGGAAACATATATATTTTTTCAGCACAAGTTAAGCTGTTCACCTTAAGCTGATTTAAGGTAAACGTTATTGCATGTTATGGTAAAAATAGATTTTTTTTCCCTCCCATATATGCCAAACCAAATAAAATAAATAACTGGCAATTTGCACCTTACTTTGGATACCATAGGTGTAGCAGAAGATAACAGAATATTACTATTAGTATTATGATGATTATGATTATTAAACGTGCAGTCCATGCCAAATTAGTTTATTCTTTACTGCTGTATAGTAATATGGCAAATTTGCAGAGCACAGTCTTTACACAGAGTGGATTATTTACAAATGCATTTGAGAATAACACAACGAAAATGTTCTCTACCCTACCAAATGATCCTGTTTAAGGACTGTACATGTGTGTAGACATGTCATTTTAAATAATTAAGCTGCATTCCTACTTAATGTTTTAAACACTAATTTGCCCAACTAGAATAGTGTACAACTGTATGTCACTAAGGAATTCTCATTTTTTGAGGCACAACTTGGGTAAACATGGTACCAGATGAGAAAGCTTCATAAAGATGTAGGAAGAATGTGACCTGTAATGTGTTTTTAGCCCGGCGATGAAAGCAAGCTGTCAGGCTCTGCTCTCCCACAATACCACATATAAATGTAACGCAAGGGTGGATTACAATCATCACTTTAGATTTGACCTTAAGGTACTCCCTCTCCTCCTTTAAAATGCTCCATTAACATTAGAGGAAGCTATTATAGTAGTAGGAGAATTGCTAGATTCACGTGTAATCCTGTGCTACAGACCGTAGCACGCTTTAACTTTATCAACTCATTGAAACAAATGGTCCCTATACATACATACATACAACATATAGCTCCCAGACACTAGTTATCCAACACACTCATTTTCTTATGTAATAACCACATATTGTCCTATCATGCCCAACTTCGCATTTTGGTTATTCCATCAGATTGAGTTTGAGACTTGTTTTCCAAACTAGGTCTTACCTTTATTAACCCAGGTCTTACTCTTAACCTCCCATTAGCCTTCCAAAAGCCTCAGGATCAATATGTAAGAAATACGAAAACCTATTTTATTTACTTATTAAGTCTACAACAATAACGTATGATTGAAAGGCATATACTGTTGTTTGGTTTCTTATCACAGCAGGCCGCTTTGTCTTGTAAGATAAATTGATAAAGATGGGACAAAGTGCTGCTTGTGTATTTCACACCTTCCTCTGTCGTACTTATTCGTCACCCAAAGCTGCTGGTTTTCCTAATAAATGGTACATTTGCCTAGAATCGTTGTTGGGACTGTCCCAGTAAATTCGGTACAGTAATGGGAAAGTATATCCCTTTTCGTTAATATACATATATGGTATATTTTACTGGGATTGACCAATTTAGGATGTATTTTGATATTTTCATGTTTCTATTTTTTGTTATTCACAGAAACGTGTTTTCTATTTAAAGGATAAACCTATGATCAGTAATGTATATGCAATAAATGCTGTTCAGTTGAACTCTAGTAAATGTAATTGAGGCAGCAGCGTTCAGATGTGAGCTCAGCAAGAATGGGAGCATGTGCAAGATGCATAGTGTGGTTTGCTCCCTGCTTTCAACAGATACGGGGAGGAAAAGATGAGGCAGAAGTCTAAATTTGTAAGGCCAATAACGAGGAAGAAACCTGCACCAATTACATGCAGTAAAATGCACTGGAGCTCACAAAAAATGGACGCCAATATTCATGGAAATAGAGCTAGAGTGCAACAAGGTGGCAACCCTAACTTAGCTACAGAATTTTAGGATTATTGCCTGATTATCTATTTATCAATGCAATTCAGAGCCTGTCCATATGATTTTCTTTATGCTTTGTAATGATCATGTGTGACAAAAGAAACCAAAATAACAAGGTAATGTCATAATAACGTCAGTAAAAATCTTGTCATGTGACCTACTAAAGCTTCAGGGTCATTTTGGCCTGTTTGACACAATGCAGAAATAGTCAATTACTATTTCAGTTTCTCCACGCCACAAATGTTTTAATACTTATTTAAATAATTTTTGTTTTGATTTTTGGCTTAACCACTGATCTTTCACCTGACCATACTTGCGGATGTTCATTTCAATGTACGTTATCAGACCAGATCATATAAAAAGCATTGTTTTAATGTAATGCATCAACTGATTAACACAGAGGTTCTCCATGACTCTTTAGGTGGCTCTACATGCATGTGGAGTAGCGACTGACATGGTGATTGACCATTGTATCAAAGCTAGGGCAGCTTTCGTCATCTGTCCTTGCTGCTACGGATTTATACAAAACACAGTCAAGACCACCTTTCCCCGAAGGTAAAAAAACCCCAACAAACCAAAAACAAAATTTAAATTCATACATATACACTGCAACTGTTTGCTGCTGCTGCTGTGAATGTCAATGCCATATAAATATACCTTTTATTGGAAGGAATTTCTGATTGTTGTGTGTTTGGTGATGTGTTTGTAGTAATGTTATTGTTTATAAAATATTCTGATGTCACTGTAATCTGTTTAACAACTGAGGTGGTTAGCAGATGCTCAGCCTAAGTATATCCTTGTGGCTACCTGTAAAAGTCAATGACATTGCTCTAGAGTTGGCAATTAGCGTTCCAATGGGGACGATGTTTGCAGGAACAGACCGTGCTTTTTACTGGGGCTTTCTGAGATCGGATATATCAAAAGTTAGCTTTTTATGTTTTGTTAGACCTGCAACGTATACATAAGAATACATAACTATGTCTTGCCTTCAGTTCTTCTGATTTTCTGCTTTGGTTAGGGTTGTCTGGCAGCATTAGCAAAGAATCATAGAGTTGCTAATTTATCACAGTGGCAGATGGCTATGAATGTACACTGGAATGGATGTTAACAAGAAGCTAAAGCATACTGTTTTTGGCCAGATCTTGAAAGCCAAGAAAGCCCCTAAAATTTTCTGTGCATCTTCTTTTTAAGTAGATGACTAGGATTGTGCAGATAAAGATTGGGGTTTTCTGGGGGAAGTCCATACACCCCTGTATTTTGTCCTACAACGTAACAAGCTTCCAACAAATGTCTACATGTGATTTGCCAGTTTGGTTTTATCACTTTAATGTTAAGCCTGGAGGCAAACTTGTTTAAATATTATCTCTAAACATTGTCCCTTTAAGAAAATTATGGGTTCAGATATTCAGTTGAACTAACTCATTTTTCTTTTTACATTTCAGTCACCGGTTCCAAGAGGTTTTGTCTTACAAGGTATTTTGATGTCCTGTTTGTATATTTATCTCTGTAATCTTGAACTGCATTCTCTCAAATGTAACAAAAACAAATGTGCTTTTACTGGTAGTTACACAGCTAACCAGCCTATCGGAGTAAATTAATTCAAAGTATAACATGTGCTTTTGTGTAACTTAGTTTAGATATATTGTAGCCAATATATATTTTGCATATTACAGTATTATATCCTGATAAGCCATAACATTATGACCACTGACAGGTGAAGTGACTAACACTGATAATCTTGCTATCATGACATCTGTCAGTGGGTGGGATATATTAGGCAGTTTTAAGAAATGTATGATTTGATGGGGTAAATCGAATTATCCAGGTTCAAAGATGTCCCAAAACAAGGACATGGGCACCGACACCATGTCCAAAAAAAATGCACATCTGGCAAAGGTGGCCTTTTACCTGGGGGGGAATCACTCTACTAAAGAAATGTTGCTGAACACATATTGGGGTGTTGTTTGACATATACCAGGAGCTGTAAACTCATACCTGAAGTACAATTTGTGCGGGGGAAAAACACACAAAAATACTACTTGCGAACATTGATAAAGGCTGGTGGTAAAATGTGTGAATGGAAGAAGTTAAAATACCAGCATTTTAAATACCCTGGGGTGTCTAGTTTTCAAACATATGGGGTTTGAGAGGGTAAATTGTATTGGCCGACTTCAAAGATAGCACATGGGGCAGAATGACCAGATTTGGAAAAAATGGTTTTGAAATAGCAAAACGTTACTTGTACTTTTTGGACCATAACTTGGCAATAACAAAATGAAAAGATTGGGCATTTTTAAACTCAGGACAAATAGTAGATTATATTTAGCATTTTTTTCATTAACTTTTATAGATGAGTAAAAGTTTTTCAAGTAAAAGTCCTTTTTTTCTAAATGTTTTCACCATGTCTTTTGGCTTTTTCATAGTAAATTATTTGATACAATCAAAATAATGACATCTACAGAAGGCCCTTCTTGTCCTGAAAAAAATACTTGTGTGTGTTCAATAAATAGGAAATAGGAAAAATAAGAAATAAGAAAATTACAGCTGAACATGAGCACCACAGAAATGTTACAAAGGGTACAAAAAAATAAAATCAGCCTTTGTCACGAAAGGGTTACTATTGATTTTTAGTCAGAATTTATCACAGAACCAATATGTTTCCTCCTGAAACAGAGGCCTTTTTAAATCTTTTTAAGCAGTGTGGGAGGTTTTATTTCTTGGAAAGGTTAGTGACCTTCTGGCTAATTAAATCTGATGTAAAGAACTCTTTAGTCAGCTTAAGGCATTCAGTTGTCACTGGATTATATTCTCACTTTTACCGCTCTCATATGACAATCTTTCTCTTTCACACACATCCTACGTGACCACAAAAATATCTTTGTTTTGCTGATATGCATAACCCTTTTAACCTCTTTGCCATGATGCTAGACTGCCATGTTACTGTTAATGTATTAAATTGATCTACAAATAATATCATGGCTTTTTTTCCTCTTACACATACTGGTTCTTTGTAATATCTATCTATCGATCTATTGTAGATATAGATATATATATATATATATATATTATATATATATAATTTATATTTTTAATATATATTGTGTGTGTATATATAATATAAATATTGAGCAGCTTACTTTGGGGTACACACCTATTAATTATCTTCTGGCAGGCAGAGATTTAAAACTGCTTTGGAGACAATTAACAAAAGTTTGTTTTACAAATGTTTGAGTTAGTGTACAATTTGTAAAGACTGCCAAACTCTTGTCATTTCAATTTTAGTTTTATGGCTGTTCAAGTTCTCCAAGTTTTTTTATTTGAAGAGTTTAGACTGCTCGCATTCCTTTTTTTATTCACATTCACAAGTGTCTAAAGCTCTCTAACCAGCACTCTTTTCCAAACAGCAGGCACATTTGTGTTTGCATAAGCTGAAGAGAGAGAATGCCTGGCGTAAGGGGCCGAGGTACACGTAGATATCCGTGGTGCTCTTAATGGGCCTGTTTATAGACTTAGCTAGGATAATTGGCGGAGGGCCCGACTTTCAATTTGGTAGCCAGACGTTATCTCCTTGACTGGGCACACAGATTTAGTCAGCTTGCCCATTAATTATTTAAGCTAAATCCTACTTTGATGGATTTAGCAATTTGAAGACTTTTTTCCCCTTTTTTTCCCCTTTCATTCGGAGCCCAACTGCAGAGCTTATTCTACTCACCGTTAACCAAAAATAAACTTTTGCAAATCCTTAATGAAGTTAAAGCACTTAAGTAAACCTTTAGCTAATAGTTTTACTGGAACTAAGATGATTAGTTGATGTACATGAAAAAAATCTTGCTTTATTTCATGGCAAAATGTGAATGATAACATTTGTGAAATGACCTTTTATTTTGACATTATAAAAAGAACAATAGACATAAATATGAATTTGCACACGCTATACATTAACCCCTTCCGGACCGGCGTTTGCATACTGCGTCTTCACTCGAAGACCGCAGTATTTTTTAAAATATTTAAATTCCGTGATCGTGATTCGCTGCAAAGCTATCACGTGCACGGAATTGAGGGGGGGTGGCTGCTACTGATCGCTGGGAACACCCAGAGGTCAGTAGCAGCCTCCCCTCGCGATCCCAGCGTTCAAGGGGACGCTGGATCGCGTAAAAGCAGTGACGTACCTGGTACGTCCCGGTCTGCCGGTGACCCGTGACCCGGAAGTACCAGGTACGTCCCGGTCTTTAAAGGGTTAAAGTGTGTCTTTTCTTGATAAGATTGTACACATCAATCTCATGATCATCAGCATTTCTGAAGATGTGTTTTCTTTTTTTCATAGCTGGATTCCTATCTCCCCATGTCTCTGCCCAGTTTATCGCTGGTTCTTGAACCACCTGAGGCCCGTCAGGCAATTAAGAGCCTTTATGCCGGGGTCGCTCTCTGGTTCCCTTGCTGAAGCATTGTACTTCCTGGCCCTGCAGTTGTGTTGCTTGAGCCATGTATTATTTTTGACTCCTGGTTCTGTTTACTTTCCTGTCTACTGATTTCCCAACCCGTTTAGTGATCATCTAGTTATTGCCCTTGGACAGTTTTTGCTTCCGTCTTATCCCTGTGTACCGCAAATTTTGACCTTATTGTGTATGACCTTGGCTTGCCTGACCTCGTCTACCAGTCTCCCTAGACTCTCCCGCCATCTGCCAGTCTCCCCAGACTCTCCCGCCATCTG
>VKOC01022925.1:0-16156 GCA_009364415.1 Spea multiplicata
CCTTTGTCTACATATAAATATTATAGTTATCAAATATAAAGGACATAAACATAAACATGTAAGGAACTTATTAATCAGACTTCAGATTCAGAAATGACAAAAATAACAGTCAAATGCAATTTTGACATTTTTTCCCCTGAAGGTTTATGTTACACTTAAATATCAATGCACAATGAACTAATGTATGATGAATGTTATTGGAGTAATTTTCTTTGAATTTTTTCACTAAATTGTGTGCTTTTATATCGTGTATGGGAACAGGAAAAAAAAAATATTTTGTAAACATTACTGACAGCTACAGTTAGCCTGGAAATTATTTCATCATATCACAAAAAGATTAGGGTTCACTCAGGCATCCAATCATTAAATGATGTGAATTAATTAAATGCCAAACATGAAACGTGGTTGCCAACACTTAAAGAAACAAAAAACCTCATGACATATTGAAATCAATAGAAAATTACTATTCTTAAGTAGTTCAGTAATTTGCACAGATTTCCGAATCCTTAAGTTTGATACATTTTTAGAATATATTCTAGATCATAAAAAGTCTAGAAATGTTAAGTTGGCTTTAAAGAATTTAAAAGCACCATAGAAAGCTGAAATAAACACCCTGCACATTCAGAAGTGTAAAAACAATTTAACAAGTTCAATGCAATATTTAAATCATTCCAACACTGGAAGAGTTAAATGGTAAAACATAGTTTAACGTTTGTATCAGTCACAAAGTTTTATCACTTAATATGGTTAATTAACAAAAAAATATGAAAATGTTTAAAATGTAATCCTCTTTTGATACCAGGAAATATTTTATTATTATTAATAAAACTATGTTACTTCAGCAATATATAAACCTCATTTAAGCAGTACAATTATATATTCATTAATTTAAAAATATGTTAAGTCATGGTTTAGGAAAAAAATACTTTATTTTACAAATAAAATGTTTTGAGAACAACTCTACCAAGAACAGACGGCAGCTTTATAGCCTGCCCTAAGGAGCATCCCCCCCACTCTGAAGTGTCTCAAATTTTAGGTCGCTTGTGGGATATAGAAAAAATAGTCATTGACATTTCAGTCTGTTTGTGCCCAAAATGGCAGTCCAGAACTCAAATCCGAGGTAAATTCCCTCTGTACAAGGAAATCAACAACCCCAGACATACTTTTCAGTCTTTGTGGGTAGCATCAGTAAGCTTCAGTTTGTGTCCCTCTAAGTATGGTGATCACCTTCTGGACTTACCCTTACATTAGAGGTGAACCCCAAGAGATCCCTGAAGGGTGAAATCATATACAAAAAGGTTTCAAAATAACTATACTGAGTTACCTTGTGCAGAAAACTTTTCCTCTGTAATAGAACAAGTAAACTCAAACTTGAGATGCTCTGAACAAAATGTAGGACATCTGTGCACACACAATAGATTTGCTTTCAAACTTGTTTGTGTGTATTTCACCCTTTGGGGATCTCTTTTGTTCCATCCAAAGTGTAAATGTGAGTGCAGTAATGGACCTCCATGCTCACTTGTGTCTAAAAGTATAGTGACTGCACTCCACTGATGATGTGCATGAAGTCTGAAACATATCTGGAGTTGTGCCCTTGTGCAAAAGAGATCTACCATGCATTTCAGTTCTCGAATGGCTTTGTGGGTAGGATCAGACTCATATGTTAGTGTAGGTTTTTCTTCTATAATAGCATAAGCAAGCTAACACTTGAGATGTTCTTGAGTGTGGGCAGCACTGTAGGGCAAACTATTAGGCAGCTGTCCATGCTCGCTACCGTTAATCTTGAATCTCTTTGTATGTTGCTTCATTGCTCTGACATCTATAAAGAAGTTTTGGTATACCAAGACTAAATCAACTAAGATATGCATTTTTAAGATTCATTTGCTCACATAGTTTTAGCTGTAAAATCATTTGATAATGTAATGTGATTATAATATCTTACCATAAACTGTATATATTTAATTGAGCAAACATTTTCTCGATTTGTGCTTAGGACTTGTCCTGGAGTATATACATTTAGCATGTGATCTGCTTCTTCAATGAAAGTCTACATTTTAAATATGTCGTTGAATCGAACCTCAAGTCTCTTTATTCATTTAAGTGCGCTAGTGTGCTCTTCATGCTTACCTAGGTCTTATCCAAGGCTCTAGCTAAATGTAGTAACATTCAACACGCTACACAATGTAGGCTTGATTCCATGACCGGAGGTTAAAAATAGTTAGCAGCTAAGTGACCTTTGTAAAAAGAATCTAGACTACAGCCACTAAAATGTTACAATGAAAATTAAGGGAAAGATCTGAACTTAAGCAATTTTATGTGGTCCTTAAAAAAATAGTATACGTTGAACCCATTTTTTACCATTCGTTTTTTTACTTCACCGTTAATTTTTCTGGGACATTTGCCACCAACTTGATACAAAAGTATCATTAAAACTAACAACATGGAAAACTGTTTATTGCACAACTTGCTACAAAGTATGAAAATTAACTACAAGATTTCCCCCCAATGGCAGTTGACAGAATGCCCACTGAATCTTCATAATTGGTAAAATTGTACTTTACAATGATAAATTGTAGCAAGTTGGCAAACATCCCAGAAATCAATTAAGGTTCAAAGTTAAAATAAAATGCATACCATTTTAAAAAAAATCCTTACAATCTTGGTACCTAATTTTCCTTGTCTTAATGCCCCTTTTCTACTTCCACAGAGGTCATTACTAAAATGTATCATTACATAAAATATTAAATGTTTGTTTTACTGTCTGTTTTCTGTTGTATATTCCAGCCAGTGCCTAGGCACACTTCAGAATCCTGGAATGCATTAAAGGCTAGAATGGAGAATATTTGTGTCTATTGTTTGGTAGATGTTGCTGTCTTCTTTACATGTCTTTCTTTACATCTGCTGTCTCTTGTTCTACCGGTTGCTGGATCAGGGTTTTTGTACAGAGTTATTTAGGGTTAACACATACCACATAACGCTTGACAATTTACATGTATATACATTTGACTTGTGCATTGTGATTTGTATGAATTAGAATTTTAACAAAATAATCCAATTTCATTCATCCGTATGAACGTCCCCAACAAAACAAACAAAATTGGAGCTGAAAGCTTGTTTGAATGCGTGTTCTAATATTAGATATAATGTGTATGTGTGTGTATGTGTGTGTGCACACAATTTAATTTAATACAATGACATACACTACATACCACTGTGGGTGCTCTTATAATTGCTAGCTACTGTAGCTAATTAAGCAGCACAATCATGGATAAGCTAATAGCTTGAAGGGCTTCCTCTTGTTACATCATTTAACTGCATTCGTATGTTCTTCTAGTAAAATATTATTTCCCTAACCATTCATCTTGATATTATGCATGACATTGCATCCTTACACCATCACTACACTAAAGCATATCATTGGTGTTGAAGAAATCTGTGGACCAAATGATTGTACTTTTTTATTCTACTGTAAAACATTCTGTGACTGGGATTATGGAATACCCAATATCTATAAGGACACGGTAGTGAAAATCAGTCTTTAAATGATAAACCTTTTATCTAAACCCAAAGTAAAAAGTATATTTTATTTAATTTCATGATAGATCTCAAACATAATCTTCATTATACTTGTATACAATATATACAATTTATAATATACAACACTGCCCTCTGCTGACCGAGTTTTTAATTTACACAGGAAAAAAGAATCACAGGACACACCCTGAGAACACATTAATTATAAAGTATTATCCCCAAATCTTTTTTTAACTATGGTGGATTAATATATATATTAAATATAGGCTACAGATTTAGGATTTATTATTATTCGAGATTTTCTATCTCAAACCTTTCTTGAATAGAATTTCCCCTGTTGGGGAAAGTGTAAAGGTGAGTCCGGATGTGGATCTCCTTGCTCGCTTGTGCCTAAAAGAGGGATAACCACACCCCACTGATGTGGCCCATGAATTCCAAACATAGAACTGGGGTTGTTCGTCCCCAAGTGTAAAGTGATGGGAGTTATGGTGTACCACCATTAGTGCCTTGCTCATGATGGAAGTCATGCTGTAGCATCGTCTGTGTCTGGATACAAATATAATGTTGAAAATTGTGGTGTACCACTGTCAGGCTCAGTATATATTAATGGGAGTTATACTTTACCATTATTAGACTCAATGTATAACGATGGAGGTTTTGCTGTACCTCCTCCAGTGTCTTGCTTACTGTTTAATAATGGGAGTTATGCTATACCATTGTCAGTTTCGGGCATACTATATAATGATGATAGGGTGCACCACTGTCATTGTCTGATTCAACATATAATGTTGGGAGTTATGCAGTACAGCCATAAGTCTCTGACACAGCTTATAGTAATAAGATTTCTGTTGTATCACATATGTCAGGCTCACTATGTCCTTAAGACCACTATGAGCTACACTGTCTAATATCTATGTCTGGCTAACTGTATGTTGGGAAGATGCTATAACACCTGTATATGCTTAATGGGGATTATAGTAAACATCCTAGACTTCCAAAGGCTACTTTACTGTCCCATTGTACCTAATGTCCCATTAAGCTCATGAAAAACACTTGATCAGGCCCCAACCACCACAAAATGTGAAAAAAACACTGGGTTTACGGAAATTTGTTTTACTATTATGCAAAAGGCGCTAGCTAAACTAAATTAGCAAAGGCTTTAAGCAGCATTTACATAACTATTGGATTACTGTCCCTCTTTCTGCTTTCTGTCTGTGCCCCTTTAATGTTTTTTCTATATAGAACACATCTGGGTGTTATACATTGAGAGTGTTTTCTTCTTACACAGTTTGGGCTACTTTATTACTAGATCTCTTGGCTGGACTTGTCCCTAATGGTGCCAGTCCTCCTCTGAACGGCTTGTTTTTGGTCACCCTGAATACAGCATTATTTAAATAGTTGTTTTGTTAAGCAAGTTCTTCCTTATTATGTTCTCAGGTTACAACGTGAATCTATTTTCTAGAAATGACACAAACCTTTTATGCAAACGAATTGTGTTTGCCAGAAAAATCTACCTTTATTTTTAACAGATGAATGTATACATTCCTATTGTTAGCCAATAGATATTTGGCACTAAACCACTTTTTCCACTTGTAACATACAAAACAGAACCATACTTTTATAATAATCCTGGCTTTTTTTCTATGCAAGATGTCAGAATTGCAGTATATCAGTATACGATCGGTTGCACATGTTTTTAGGGCTTTATTTTTTTCTAAATGTGTTCCATTTTACATTATTTGGGGGCAAATAATTTTAAAAAATGTCTCTTTTCTCAAAGGTTGCAGTAGTCTTATAGGCTGTAATAGAGTGTTATATTCTCTCTTGGTCCTTATAATTCCCAATCTTCTCAATAAACCAAAACAGTACCTTCAGTCCAAAGAGGACCCGATTTTACTTGGAATGTTCAAGATTTTCTTTATCCTTCATTTTGGTGCTCACATAGACACTGTTTATTGAAATATGTGCCATAAAAGCAATAATAATGTACTAATTTGTGTAATTTAACAAATCACATTTTGTCTAATATAATAAAAGTACATTGTTTTCAACTTTTGCTTAAAAAATCACTAAATAAGCTACTGGAATGTTCATTGTGATTACACATTTTCCCACTGGCAGGGTTATACACTGATCAGAACATTATGACCACCTGCCTAATATTGTTTAGGTCAAAACAGGCCAAAACATCCCTGACCCATCGAGGCATGGACTCCACCAGACCTCTGAAGGTGTGCTGCGGTATCTGGTACCATGACGTTAGAAGCAGAGGTGAGGCCTCCATGGATGCATCCTGGTGCTATGTGTTCTCCAGGTTAGTGATGCACATGAACCTGGCCATCCATGTGATGTAAAAGGAAACATGATTCATCAGACCAGGACACCTTCTTCGGTCCAGTTCTTATGCTCATATGCCAATTGTAAGCGCTGCTGGCAGTGGACAGTGGTCTGCAGCTTCGTAGCCTCACACGTAACAAACTGTGATGCACTGTGTTCTGATACCTTTCTACCAGAACCAGCATGGACTTTTTTTCAGCAATTTGTGCTATATTAGCTTGTCTGTTGGATTTGAGCACACAGACCAGCCTTTACCCCTATGTGCATCAAGGAGCCTTGGCTGACCATGACCCTTGCTCCCTTTGCTGCCTAAGATATCCAAGCCACCAGCAGGTGCCATGATAACAAGGTAAGCAGTGTTATTACTTTCACCTGTTAGTGGTCATATTATTGTGGCTGATCGGTGTATAATATATATATAATATATATATATAATTATATACTATATTATATTATATAATATATATATATATATATATATAATATATATATATATATATATACAACCATTATCACTTCTTCGCTATATCTCTAGGATTTTACCTGTGTTACTAATCCCAATTTAAATACTTTAACCAATAGTTGAAAGAAGCCTACAATCCATACTCTTAAATTTAATACCTGACAATACTGTAGACTGCATCAGTATATGTTTAATAATTTTATATAACCCAGGAATTGGGTTTTTAAAAGCATCAGATTATAATATTTTGTGAAAATCCAAACACCTCCCTTACATACTAAGGTGAATCTTTCAACATAATGAAGTTGTCTTGGATAATTCAGATCTCAGAAAAGCTTCAACACATCTGCAGTACATTTCCTCATACCGGGCAGAAAATAGATTATAGTGTTGGTGTGGTTTTAAAGAAATTGCCAAAGTAAAAAATGTTGTGAAATGCAGAAACGCTAGTTCTTCTTTCTAATCAAATTGATTGCAGGCATGGATTTAAAGTTCCTTATTTCACGTGAGCAAAATGTTATTTAAAACCAAAAAATAATAATAATGTTTTTTATGGCATCAGCTTGGGTGCACAATGAGGGAGAGGAGAACAAAACATAAGAATCTAATTTCTCATTCAAGAATTGCTATACATATATATCTATATATCTATATAGATAGATAGATAGATAGATAGATAGATAGATAGATAGATATAATCTATTACATATTCAACCATTTACTGTACAAATAGTCACACATCTACTGACCAGTGACCTATGTACCATAATGTATAGAGATGTATCAGAGCACTGGTTTGAAGTGTCACATGTTTATAGTCTGTTACATGTAAAAGTACAGCTCACGCATCACTTTAGGCAATAATCACATGTTTGAGTACATGCTTGGATTAAATGAAGGTCACACAGTAACATACTTATGGTATAAGACATGCACAACCAAGGCATATAATGCCATTTAAAACAATTGGCAGGCATATAGGTTGTCTACAATGCTTGAAGCCATCCTATTTAAGGAGTCAACAATAAAAACAATAAAAATAAAAAATAAAACAATCTTTTGCTATGCCCTTTTATTACCTCGCTTTTGGATCTGCTTGTGATATTCATCTGTGGTGCCCCAGCAATTGGATCAGGTGTTTTTTAAAAACATAGTCCTGTTGACATGTTGGGTAAAAAAACATTGTATAGGCAATAGTCAAAAATGTCTGTTTAAGAAAGTCAACTCACAAACCATCCTTTGAACCCAGTTTTCACCTAGAACTAGAACGCTTCTCCCGAGAAAGTGGTGCTTTATTTGTACAAGAAGTAGATACCTCGATGACACACAGAACTATGACTTCATTATTTACCGCCTTCCTATAAAATGTACTGTATGAATATATGGTTCCCTTTAATCATATGGAAATAATCTCCCTTTGAATATACATTTTTATCACAATGAAACAGTTTTTTTCTCCCATTAAGTGATGCCATCTGTCTAATCCAAGTTCTGTGTTCTGAGGACAGCTTAATTTAATAGTTAGAAGAAGATGAAGTGTTCTGCAAGTGGCCCACACAATATATGGAAGCCTATTATGTGTCTCAACTGTGTCTTTTTTAAAAATAAGACTTTATTTCTAAATATCTTCCATTACTCCATAGGAAATATCTTCCATTACTCATTTTTTGCTGCTGTTAAAATAATGTTTTTCTTGCATTATTTCCAACTAGATCAGACTGTCACCCATTCGACAGATTCCACATCTGCCTTCAATATAATTTAAGAGATACCGGTATTGTCATATTCTGTGATGTGTACAGTTAGAAATTTACTCCAGACTGAAGTCATCAGCAATCTAGTCTTTCCTTGCTGTTTCTGGATTGCAATCATTCTACCCTTTGATTGAGGATGATGTGAGATATGGTACAGTAAGAGTGTGATATTATGTACATGGGAACTTCTCGGCTCCGGCTACCAGGAGCCTTCTCTTGCGGGACGCGGCCAGGACTGCACACTGTCGTCAGCGGGCGGTCCCGCTGACGTCGGTGGGCGATCCTGCTGACGTTGGGGGGAACACCCCCATGTAATGGTAAAAAATGGGCGGGTAGCGGGGCGTGTCAGCTCCCGGGACCCAGAGAACTGGAGGAGTAGTACTCACCTGGCAATCTCCGGGTCAAACCCCGAGAATTCCCAGGTATGATTATGTAGTGACTAAGGGAATGGCATGGGCATATGGCTCTCCTGAGTCTAAGACAAGACCAAGGACTGATTAAAATCTTTGAAACCAGGAACAATGGGAACACTGGTTCTTATCTGCCTTCAGAAACGATGCCTGATCAGCAGTGCTTGTTTAAAAGCAACCAATTCAGCAATGTACCGCCAATAATATTTATATATTTCATAATAGACTCAGCATTTTTTGTGTGATAATTAGGGTCATCATCTAGATTGAATTTATTTGGGTAGTTTCTGGACTTTCTGTATGTCCCATACCTGCTTTTCTTATCTTCTGTAAGTTAGTCACATTCAAATAATAATATTCTATATAGTATATATATATTATATTATGCAACCTTTTCCTTTCCTGTATGATGTAGACTAGTTAGTGCTGATATTACTTATTTTTTTAAAATGTACCTGATTAATACCAAGTAAATGCGATACTTTTTATTGCGAACATTGCTACACTGCATTCATCCATGATTAGATGCCAACGACCAGCCAACTAATGCTTCTTGAGCTTTCTGTTTTAAATTATACACATTTTAGGAGTCCATGAAAAATAAAAGTAATTGCGTTTCCATGAACTGAAATTTTTGAATGTACTTTGCTTTTTTTATAGCTACAATATATAATCAGCCCTAGACTGGTACATCATTGCCAGAGTGTATTCATGCATGTCTCCTTTTCACTGAAAATATCGAGATGTATGACATCATACGCTGACGCATTGTCTCATCGACCTACAGCCTGTAGGCTCTAATCCATATTTTAGCCCAACCTTTACTATTTCTCCCATTCTTGCTATTTGGGTATATTTTTGTTTTCATGTGATGTGGATATGACTGGTTATAGCACTGCACAATTGCCCCCAAAACAATTGCCCCCAAAACATTATTCATCATCAACAAAAAACTCAGTTTATGACAACAAATTTCGTGGTAACTAAAAAGTGGGAAGTAAAAATTACCAAATAGGTTACTGGTGTTGAGAAATAAATCTTTTCAGTATTTCCAAATCGATACTAACAATTTAAAAAATTCACTGCCAATACATTAAAAATAAGAAGTGGGCACAAACTCATTTTTCAGGATCTCTGCAAATATTTTGGACACAACTTGAAAAATAACACCTTATTTAACGTGAATTTTCAAGGTACAATAAATGTGGAATTTTAGATTAATAAAATATAATAAAGCAAAACGTTGTGATTACATTTCTAATGAGTTACAGAGCTCGATGGACAACACAAAGTAAGCCAGCATTCTTCCCCTTTAATTCATACTCAAGGTGTTAACTCCTGAAATTTTCCTTTACCGAGCCATGAGAATTTTTTTTTTTTTAATAAATTAAAATATCATGTTCTCAATAAACCTGCCAATTACAGGTCCTTCTAAAGTATTGTTGAGTAGGTTTCACAATGCTTTGTCCGATGTGAAGGTGCAGCAGACTATTTACTCATCTTAATACTTCCTTAAGAAGAAGTGCCCGAAACTAAAGAGTGAAGTAGATCTTTAAAGGATACAATGATTGGAGCCATACAATAAAAATAAAAAATAAAACAATTTTGTTTTGGCCTCTTGTTTACTGGTGTTGACCCTTGAGTTTCACTTAAACAAGATGCCAGCCTGGTGCCCACATTAAGTATCCCTTACTATAGATGTCTTCATATAAACATACAAGACCATTTTTTTCTATTGTAAAGACTCAAACCTTTATCGGTTCATGGTCTTGTCTTCAGGAATAGCTTTCTGCCAATCCCATGCATGTTTACATTCACTCACTATACATTCCCTCACATAATAATTTATCACAAACAGGCAATGATGAACTGTCCTGTAGTCCAAAAGTTACACCACCACCTTGTGGTTTCATCAGGAATAAAAGTGGCGCAAGTCAGAGCCAAATATAAGCTGCTAACCAGAAAGAACTATAAATGAGAGATCTTAGGGTTGGGCACGTCTGTCATGGTCCTTAGCCCTGAAAAAATCTAACCCTGCTCTGTCCACGCAGGTATGTGGTGTTGTAACAAAATAACAGAAAAAGTTATTTTTAATCTAATTGAGGTTTATTTCAGAAACATCAGGGTGACAGCATTAATTGGGGGCGTTGCTTTGCAGGATTCCGTTGATGTACTTGATGAATCCCTCAGGGAATGTCATCTTTTTCTTGCGAATTGTAGCCACCTTCTTCTTTTCGTTTGCCGCAGTACCGCCCTGCAGGGTTCTGTTGATTGATTGTTTCTGCTTCTTGCAAACTGTAACGCGCCTCTTCCACTTACGCTTCATCTTTATGATGATAGCACCTGGAAGGAAACTCCAGCTTTTAGATGTATTGTGATGTCATAATCTAAGACAATTTTTCCATTTTTTTACACTTAAGGATGTGAGAAATTGTTCTACTTTTCCTATCTTATTTTAAAGCAAAATCTTCCCCTGCTTCATTTAGTTTAATCACACAAATCATATTTCTTTTTCACGACAAGTAGGACATCTTTTGAAACCATGCATAGATATAGCTAAACCATCATTATTTTTTTTAACAAAAAATGAAAAAATAAGTAAATAACATTTTTCAATTAGATAAACTGTTACTATATTGATATATAGTGTAGGTATAATGTCTATATACCATGATACGCTATGATTTTTGTTATCATTATGGGTTAAAGTATGATCATGTACATCCACTTCCTAAATTATTTATGTTCTTACCTAAAATCTGTGTATACGCTCAAGGAAAATTCTCTCTAATCCTCCCACCCCAATCCACTTTCGTGAAAAGAAAAAGGGGAGAATTAACCCTTCAGGGTTAAAAATGTGCAAATGCACAAAGATTGCAGATCAGTCAATGACAATGATCAGCAAAAAAATCCAATGTATTTAAAGAAAATTGCTTAGAATTCGCTACAGTATGCCTGTATGCCTCTCTGCCTTACAATCAGAGTGCTGCTCAGAACACCGACTAGGGGCAAAGTGATGCACAGAACACCGTCTAGGGCATTGTGATGCACAGAACACCGACACTGGGCATCGTTTACTGATGTTGCCCTTGGCAACGTGCATGTGATTGGCTCCTCCAGTTGTCACATGCACTGAAGTGCCACCTATTGGCTGTTTCTCTCTGCCAAGTTTATTGGAACATTAGAAGATAAAACAGAAATTATTTAACCTCCATCACTGTACACAGCACTGTACTTTGTGCTCAAGGTAAAAATATTCTTCCATAGGACATTCCCACAAAAAATATTATGACGCAGTATAGTTCACTATATGAGAATATATATTTAAAAAGTTACACTTTATTCTTCAATCAAAATAAATGTGAGTCCCTTTTCTCCACATGTTGGCAGTTATTGTGAGAGAGCAGTTTAAATGATCAGCATATCTGGGAACTTCCCAGGATAGGCCGCCTGGAGCTCCTCCTTTTCTGGGAGTGGCTTTTTGAGGGGTGTGGCCAGACCTGTGTGGAGGCAGGGCTAGCTGCACAAGGGGCAGGATATCATTACATTTACTAGGAGTAGGAGGGGAGTGGGTGTGACAAATGCCCCTGGAACCTGGAAGGTGACCCGGTGAGTTCTCAGGCATGATGATCATCCAGAGAAGACACACAGGGCAGACCAGAGAACATGCGGCTTCAGTAATTATTTATATTTATATTTCTTATTATTATTTATTATTATTATATCCACAGTGTCAGCTTAAGTACCACTGTGCAAAACAAAGGCCTGGACTGACCACCTGGCATACTGGGTGAATATAAACTGCACCAATGTGTTTTTCTTTCTTCTTTATAAACAGTATACATTGTACATTGTTCTGCTTCAACACTCAGAATATAATACATTTGATGAGGTTAGTACATCAGTAACATCACCAGCCTAGGTATTTTCTTTAGGTATTTTAGGTACTATGGAAATATAACCTTGGCTGAAGAGTACATCATCAATACTGCTGGTTCTGTTACTAAAGTATATTGGCTGGCGGTGTTACTGGTACCGCGCGCACATATACTTTTTCACATAAACAAGATGCCAGTCTGGTGCCTACATTAAGTATCCCTTACTATAGATGTCTTCATATAAACAATATTATGGCCCATTTGTTCTATTGTAAAGACTCAAACCTTCATCGGCCCATGGTCTTGTGTTCAGGAAAAGCTTTATGCCAATCCAATGCATGTTTACATTCCCTCACTATATTGAGTGGCCGTATATTTTGTGGAATAAATCTTTATGAAAAGAAAACCTATAATCATAATAATAATAATAATAATATATCATAAACAGGCAATGATGAACTCTCCTGTAGTCCAAAAGTTACACCACCACCTTGTGGTTTCATCAGGAATAAGAGTGGCGCAAGTTGGAGCCAAATATATTCTGGCTGCTAACCAGAAAGAACTATAAGTGAGACAACTTAGGGTTGGGCACGTCTGTCTTGGTCCTTAGCCCTGAAAAAATCTATGCTTTATCAGTGAATTGAAAGTTGACTGTGTTTATCATACAGTCGTCTTCCCTTAGTTTTTTCTTTTTAGAAGGCAGTAGGCATTATATATTTTGATATATTATAATATAGTATAGTAGACATTGTTATATTTGGTGGCAGGCCTCGTCACTCACATGTTTGAGAACCTTGACTATCAGGATAGGGACTACAGCATTAGAATCTAGAATTGGAATCCACATTTTATTAACCACAAAATTGATAAACAATAGTTAATGACAATGATCACGTTGACAGAGATTTACATAGATGCTCATATATTACTAGGAAGTGAGCTGGCACCAAATGTGGATAAAGAGCCAGTACAAGTGCCACCACACGTGTGCGAGTTGATCGTGCATGTTGAATGAATTGCCTTTTGGCTTCAGTGGCCAGGGCTACTTGGGTTAATTACACCAAGTCTTGGGAGAGTTGGGTGGGTTTTGCGGCTATTAATACAGTTAATCCTTTATGCATGAGTTTAGAAGCAGCTACGTGTTTTGTGCTGCAAAAAATAAGAAATAAACCATCAAAGTCATCGTTGAAGAAGTTGATTAGTGGCATTAATTCTTGCACTACACTACTGGGTGCAAGCCGGTGCTTAATCATTTTATTATAAATCAATTGTTAAAGGGTTATATCAAAGGGAAAACAACCAGAGATATTAGTAAAGTGATTTCCTTTTTGCTCCTCAAACCCTTAATAAATGCATTGCTGCGTTTAACTTATAACTATTATGAATTCCTGTTATTTAAGGTAGCGTTCTTGCTAGCATTTTTTGCTGCTCTAAGGGTGAGTGAATTGGTATCACAGTCAAAATTTAGGCTTTCTGGGCTGCAAGTTGAAGATGTAGATTTATGCGATGTTTGGTTATTGTTATGCATTCAAAATTCTAAAACAGACAAAAAATGTAAAGAAATGTGGATTCAAATTAATGCTATTAATGAATTGGGTTTTGTCCGGTTTTAAATTTGCACGTCTTTCTAGATAACAGACCAGCGGAACCGGGACCGTGGTTATTACATGAAAATGCGTCTCCTTTAACTAAATTTCGATTCAATGCAATGTTTCAGAAATGTATCAAACGTCTGGGTTTGGAGAAGGATACATTTTCTTCTCATTCTTTCCATATAGGTGCAGCAACGGTAGCAGCCGGTTTAGGTTTCTCACCTGAACTAATTAAAAGAGTGGGCAGATGAAAGTCCAACTGTTTTCAATGCTATGTTAGGCCAGAACTGATATAATTTTATGTACCTGATTATATCTTTCTTTTTATAGAAAAAGCAATTTGCATTTGGATCCTGGGTCACTCTTATGTCTTTTGGGCATTCAAATAAGCTTCATCCGCCCTTATGGTCCAAACCTGGGAGCCAGCAAGGAAGACGTTGAAACTTATTGGAAAGGAATTGGTGGTTTAAGAATTTGAAATGTTTGAAATGTTGTTAAGGATTGTTGCATGGTTTCCCCTCATCCAGAGATGATTGTTTTGCACATTGGTGGTAATGATATTGGTTCCATTAAATCGCTACAGTTAATGTGTCTTCTAAAAATGTTTTTAATCAAAGCAAAGACATGTTCCCAGATACTTTGTTAATATTTTCTGAATTCGTTCTGCGCTGGCTTGGTTTATTGAAAAAGGTCTTAAACCTTTAGAAAGAGTAAGAAGGAAGGTTAATAAAGCGTTTGAAAGATTCATGCCGCAAATAAGGGGTTTTACGCACAGTGAAGGTCTTTATTTTAGAGACGGTGTTCATCTCTCTGATATTGGCAATGATATATTTAATAATGGTTTACAATGTTTGTTGGAAAAAGTCGTAGCTTTTGTGGAAGGGGCCGAAAACGTCAATTAATGAGTTTCTGCTTTGGGTGAAGGTCGCCTCTGATTTGAGGTGGACAGAGGCTTGGTGGAGATACAATCTGGCTAAAGAAGGGCGGATTGTAATTTGTTATATGTTGAAATGTTTTGTTATTTGAAGTGGTTATTTGTTAATGCCTCTTCAAACCTTTTAATAAAGCTACGGCCATTTATTTCCAATATACACGGTGTTTGTGTTTGTTTATTTGGTATTTATATCAGGTATATGTACATGCACCCCTTTCAGACGCTGATGAAAGGAGGAAACACACAGATCGGAATCGGGCGGTACGTGAGGATGTGACGCAGCACGTACCAGTAGGAGGAGAGTGATGGGTTTCCACGCGGTCTGTGCCGCGAAAAGGAGCGAGGCCAGGTCGGTCGGGTCAGGTGCTTACCCACCTCGGATGCCATGACTCCAACGCTTGTTGCGGATGCTCCGGTGTTCGTATCAGATGGCTCACTGACACACCCGACGTTGAGGTGGAGGAAGTAGGGCGAGGGAGACGTGAGGGAGACGTCCTGTCGTTGATGCCCGCTCTGCTCATCCGCATTGACGAAATATCGGGATCACCGTGACTGCTTTGTTGCTGTCTTGCTGTGGCAGCGCGTGTTGCGGTCCGGTGCCGCTGAACGGGATACAACTGAGATCCAGTCCGGCCGTATTGGTCCCACCTACAAAGACGCTCTCTCTCTACAAAAGGAATATACAACTTTCTGAGACGTTTTCTTTTTTCTCCTTCTCTCCTACATTGGACCGGGATGTCTGGTTGATCTAGAAACCACGCAGATAAGTGTTCTATAACTAAACTGTTCTATATGACTATATATATGACTATAATGTCTCTGTGGATGAAATCTCAATATTACACTACTATCTGGGCCTAATATAGTCATATTCTATGCGTTATATTTTCTTTCAACATAAGAAATGATTACGCCATTTTTTTTTATTTTTTTTTTATTTATTTATTTTTCCTTTTGACACCCCAAAGGCCGATATATTTCTACTAAAGAGTTGACATTATAGAAGAGAAAGTATTAATATTGTACACAGCACTCTCTTTATACTTCGGGCCCTGATGTTGGGCTGATACAGAACTTTGGCAGATAAGTGCCTTTAAACATATATTTTACACTTTTATCGCTATACTGATTACATCTTCTGCATTGAAGAAACCCGACCAGAAAAAAATCTACCTGGGCCTAAAGATATTTTGTTATATCCTCCCTAAACACAAAATTAATTATTCTGTTTTTGGCTAACGCATATATATATAT
>VKOC01022927.1:0-33499 GCA_009364415.1 Spea multiplicata
GCCCCTGTTTGTGTTAATGACTGAAAGAGAATATGTTACCTGACATAACAAAATACATATTTACATGTGCAGACACAACAGAACCTTGCCTGTGAGCTTGCCATTTGGTCATATGGTACATTTATACATAGTTCCTGGCAAAATGGGGGGCTTATGCATGTAAGATTACAATGTAAAGAAATTATATGGAGAATGGAAACAAAAGTAATCTTAAACACCCAGATTACCTTTTGTTGGCTCTTTGGACTACACAAGATTAAGTACCTTAACTGTTTTGTATAAATATATGAAATAGTGCAGATCATAGCATGCAAAATTTGATAATCTCTCATTTCTATTAGACTGATCTATTGCATTGAAGCAAATGTCCAGCTATAATATACATTTTAATAAGTTCTGTTATGCCTGTGACTTTCTCCATTTTGCACTTCTGAGAGGTATATTTGCATTATAGAATGATGCACATTAGACACGTGCAAATAGGCCAAAAACGATTTGGACACATTTTTTGGTCCATTATTGGCCCATTCTTTTCCGGCAATGAATTACATTCCCTGCCCATTTGGTTCGGCTAAAATGTTGGACATTTTTAATTTGGGAACTAATCTTCCCTGTTCTGGTGGAGGGCAACCAGTGAGATGGGTACCTACTCTATTACCTACTCTTATTATCCTATGGGTACTGCCAACCATTCAGAGAAGTGCCTACCTATGTTATTCAATGGGAATCAGCACAGGCCACTCGGCTTAACCCCTCCTCCTACTGGACACTGGCACTTTGACTCCCTATAAGACTCCCCTATCCTCCCTTTGCACCGAGACAATCTCTGATCCGTCTGGGTCTCTGTGTTACAAAGTAGTATGGGAGGTACTTTCAATAGCCTTTAGGTGTTATGGTAGTAAAGTAAACAAGAAGCCACCTATGGTTTCATACTCTGGTTGTTGATGTGCCCGTGTTGACCTCTACTTGGGTTTTGACTACAAGTATCCCTGTGTCTTTAGCTACATCAATGCTGTCACCCACCTAGCCTTAACCTTAAAAACCTCCACTCATGTGACTGCATTGTCAGGTAGGTGGCAGAGTACATGCTGCATCTGAATAATCAAAGGCTTAATCAAGGAGGTAAGGGAGCTGTAGTAGGTGAAAAACCCACCAGTGACTGGATGTTTTCTATTAAATGACTAAAAGGGATATCAAATATAGCAGACTAGATGGGCCAGTTGGCTTTTTCTGCTGTCACAATCTATATATCTTAGTGCAATGTACCTTTTATGTGCCTCTAAGCAAAAGCTGCCCTACACTTTCAGCTCCTGAAGAGAAAATGCGGCATTGCCAAGTTCAAACGCTTTAATTCTGGAAAGACTGAATTATCGCTCTACAGCCCACTCGTTCAATAAATTGTGACAAGATGGAGAGCTTTCACTGACAACCAGAGAGAGAAACAATGTAGCCAATAGGTATTACAATTCCCATGATCGTCAATAAGTGATGTTACACCAAGTACATACACAGATCAGCTATAACATTATGACCACTGACAGGTGAAGTGAATAACATCATGGCACCTGGCAATGGGTGGGATATAATTAGCAGCAAATGAACATTTTGTGTGTTAGAAGCTGGAAAATGGGCAAGTGTAAGGATTTGTGCATCTCCAAAACGGCAGCTCTTGTGGGGTGTTCGCGGTCTGCAGTGGTCAGTACCTAGCAAAAGTGGTCCAAGGAAGGAAAATCAGTGAACCAGCAACAGGGTTATGGGTGGCCAAGGCTCATAAATACACGGAGGAGGGCGAAGGCTGGCCCATGTTGTCAAATCCATCAGACCAGCTACTGTAGCTCAAACTGCTAAAAAAAGGTAATGCTGGTTGTGATTGAAATGTGTCAGAACACACAGTGCATTGCAGTTTGTTGCGTATGGAGCTGACACCTGTCCACTGCCAAAAGTGCCTACAATGGGCACGTGAGCATGAGAACTGGACCACAGAGCAATGGAAGAAGGTGGCCTGGTCTCATGAATCACTTTTACATCACATGGATGGTGTGCGTTGCATACCTGGAAAACACATGCACCAGGATGCATCCATGGAGGCGCCACCTCACAACTTACAGGACTTAAGGGATCTGCTGCACACAGCACACCTTAAGAGGTCTAGTGGAGTCTGTGTTTTGGTGGCAAACACGATATTAGGCAGGTGGTCATAATGTTATGGCGGATCGGTGTATGTTCCATGGTATAGCACAGGACCCTGCAAGGTTAAATATAAAGAAGGGACCTTGAGGTTCTTAAAGAAGCATATGCATACAGCTTGATCTAAAGCATTAGTTTACCAAAAAGTTTCACAAACTATTTTGAATTAGCTTCTCTGGGCCGAATATGGCAACATTCATTTTATGTTACAACTTTTGTGTCACACTTTGGCCTCTAAATGCTTCCCTGCTTGGGCCTTGCATGATAGATTTAGACTGTTCTGAAATGCAGTTTTTAGGTTTTTACATGTATTATTGACTTGATTTCATTCAGCTAAATATTTCCTGCATAGATGTAAACAAGTGTTTTATGAATAGCAAAATTCTGTTGTGTAATTAGATCACGATGTAACTGGCTCCATTTCCCTGCTTAGATGTTTCAGAATTATGTGCTGTGACCTGCACATCACCTTCATGTTCATTTCTATCTGTTTTGATCTATGCCAGCTTCCCTGCATTATTTCAATTCCCGTCCAGTGTTAATCTGCAGATGTAGCAAAGACTTTTCAATCAGCACTTGGTGCTTCATGCATTCAGATTAGCCATGTGCTCCCAGAAACAGATGACAATGCAGACTATCTATAACACTGCCACCCTGCACTAGGGATAAAAAAACCTCCCATGATGAATGTGCAGTGAATCCAGCTAACAACCTAATCTTAATCACCACTAACAGATACATTTAATTGGAGAAATGAAAACATTAATAGGGTTTATCTGCTGCTTTCAAAAGTATTAGCAATGATAACAATGTTATCAGGTTTCCTCCAGATAAAATGAAACTAATAATTTGGATGCACATGGTAGTCTTTCATTCTGTTTCAATTCACATATGTACATGTAGTGTAAATAAAATACATTGTTACATAGCTTGTATAACACATAAACAAATCTGTATTATATACTATAAGACACTAAGTACATCTGCTAGCAATAATTAAGAAGTTCCAGTCAACTGTAACTGTTATGAATTAAACTGGAAGAGGACATGTGTCTATATTGTCTCAATGCACAGTGAAGAGGATGGTTCGAGAGGCCCAAAAAATCCAAGGATTACATCTGGAGAATTGCAGAATTTAGTTGTGTCTTGAGATCAGAAGGTCCCCAAAACTACAATCTGGTGTCACCTACATCACCACAAGCTATTGAAAAAAAGAACACTACTCTCATCTGAAAATAAACTCACCTGTCTTCAGTTTGCAGACCTACTGGAATTTACTGTAAAATGGGACTGAGTTCTATGGTCCTATGATACTAGAGACCGGTTGCAATAATAAATAGGGAGTTGCAATAATCCAGGCGGGATATCACAAGGGAGTGGATTAGTAACTTGGTGGTTTCTTGTGTGTGGAAAGGGGAGATTCAGGAGATGCTTTTCAGGTGGAGGTGGCAGGATTTGGTGAGGGACCGGAAGTAGGAATGAAGGAGAGAGAGCAGAGTCAAGGGTGACACCAAGGCAGCGAACCTGGTCTGTTGGTTGGATAGTAGAGTGGTCAATAGCAATAGAGATGTTTGGAAAAGCGGACAGAGCAGATGGCGGGATTACCATGAGTTCAGTCTTAGAGATGTTGATCTTTAGGTAACAGGACGACATCCATGATGCAATTCCTGATAGACAGTCAGTGAGGTGAGTTAGAAGAGAGAGGGAAAGGTCAGGAGCAGAAATATAGATTAGGGTATCATTGGCATATAGGTGGCACTGGAAACCAAAGGAAGAAATAAGTTGTCCGAGGGAAGAAGTGTAGATGGAGAATAGCAGGACCCAAGAACTGAACCTTGAGGAATACCAATAGATAGGGGATAGGGGAGAGCAAGTTCCAGTAAATGAGACACTGAAAGTATGGTTAGAAAGGTAGGATTTAAGATATAACATCCCATTGAACAAATGGTAAATGCCTCTAAATGGAAACAAAGAATCAAAATACAGTAATTATTACAACAAAGAACGCAAATGAAACAAGCACAAGAAATGTACTAAAGTATATGGGAATCTCAATCAAATAAAGCTGTTGGTTGTGCATAATTTCAGTTATAATCTGTTTTCATCATGTTACTGTAATATTGATTATTTATTCAAAATTGTAATAGGTCTCGCTTGCAGGGCCTCTTAATACCCAATATGGGACCCTAATGGATAAAACAGTGAACAGTCTAAAAATAAATAGGGGTCAAATACAACATTGTGGCGTTTCACCCAAAGCTAACTACAATAGACAGTAAATAACAGTAACCCCTTCCTGTAAAAAAAAAAAAAAAAAAAAAAAAAAAAAGCTATAGATTGCGTTAGAGGACTTTCAATTATGTCATTTTCGTTAAACACAAGATATCTGACTAGAGTGCAACTTTTAAAAAGATTCCTTAGAGACAAAATGATTTGGTTTAATATTGTCTTTTCCTATATACAAAACACCTATACCCTTTCAAAGCCACTCTCAACACACTTAATTATAATTTTGGTGATGATTTATCATAGAGTGGAATACTTTTGTTGATATAAGTTGAAAAATATCAGCTATATAGATATTTGAATGCATTTATTAAAAAACTTTATATAGCTCATATTGGTGATAATACATTTAAAAGTAAGGGCACATTTTTACATTTTTAATTTGAAAACACTAACACATTTAAAGGCCTTTTTTTTAAAAATCTATGCTGAAATATTATACCATATGTATTATAGAGGGCATCCTCTCCCTCATCATGTCCTGGGCCCTCATTAAATTCCTTTGTGTTAAATATCTCCTAAAGGTGGGTCAATGCATTCCATGAATTTCATTGCTCTTCTAAACCTTCACAGTCCTTTTCAGTTGGTACGCCCACATCATGCCTTAAACATGTGTTTGTCATTCCCATCTAAAAGATTATCTAAGCACAGCCTCTCTTGGTAACTGACATCCCATCTCTAAGGGCAGCTGCTAGATCCAGAACCCCTTATAAAAGCTTCTACCAGTGGCGTATCTGATGAAAAGTACCTTATTGTAAATGGTGCAGCTACCACTTCTACTCCACAAGGTGGCTTTCCTACTTCCACGAGTGGCTGTCCCTTTCACATATATTAAAATATTGAGTAAAACCTTAACAATATTGTGCATATTTGCCCTTTTTCAGAAATGACAGAAGGAAAATACTGATTCATACCCTGCTTCCAACCTATTATAATCATCTACTGAGAAAAGTCTTCTTATTATAGCATTTGTGGCACAATTCAACCTTTTCCTGCATTCTTTTTTCCTACTGGGCTCATGATGCTGGAACAGATGCACAAACTAGCGTGAATCTTTTCACATCAAATTAACCAATCTCATTTTTATAAAGAGCCAACTTTAGTAAATCTTTTCTATGATTGCTGTTAGTTAGGAATGGACAGATGGCAGGAGCAATACTTTTGCTCAGTCATTAAAGGGCAAAATCCCAAGGGAAATAAAATATTTGAGCATTGAAGAAAAGTGAGGTTTATTTTATTTCGTTCCAATAAACTTACCTTATCCGGGCTGTTTATATCAAAGCTAATGACGTCATAAAGTCTCTCTGGGTGTTAAAGACTGAGCCATTCTATTCTTTAACACGAGTCTGTAATATAAGTAGTCAATGTGTTTATCTAGTAGACTGGATAAGACATAATTATGTACATATAGCAAATATTTAAAAAATCTATTGTGTGAACACAATATTTTTACTGCTATCTTGAAAATGATACTGTTATCAAAACTATAGTAGGAGTCCCCCCCTTTGATGAGTGGTATTTGCTTTGCTATGTTATTTTCTGGTGGCTCCTACCTTTTCTATTAATATTACAGTACTAAATGTCCACATAAATATTAATCAATAAAACATGCCATAACATCTCGGTCAAATAAAAATCATGACTAGTATATATCACGTTGCTTAAATGATTACTTCGTGTTTATATAGACAGAGACAGACAGATATTTGAAAAACTAAAATAGTGTAAGTTTTATGTTTAAGTTACACAGATGGATTTCAAACCCTTTGGCTTTATGATACCAATTTGCCGAATTCTACTTTTCTTCTAGTGTAAAAATGTCTACAGGAATCAATACCTACAAATACACTCCTGACTCTGTGGAATTTTGTAATTAAAATATGGATATGTGAAGAATTCCCTAGTGCACTGTTTACAGAAATTCAACCAATTGTCTAACTTGTGGACTTCCAGAATAATATATAGGTCTCTATTTCTACAGCAACAACAACAATCCTACATAACGAGTATACCAGTGAGAGAATGTACTTCATCAGCAAATCAACCAGGACATGCATAGAATGTCAAAAATACAGCACACTCCATCTACACAGATAATGTTCTGGGTTATGTTACATGTAGCATTATTAAATAAACATTACTATGAGAAATAATCTGACATTGTGTCTGTGGTTAGATTAATTGGTTACTGTGCATTTGTTACGATATATACACATAAAGCTGAAAATAAACTCAAATAATGCAAAAAAAACCCCAAACTAAATTTACAGCATTTATTTATGTGCCAGTCATTATGGATGCGGATATATTGACATTCGTTATGCTTTTTGTTCTTTAGCATTACATCAGATGTCACAGGGCTATCCTTACAGCCAGAGGAAGAATTACCATTCAATATTGAATGGCCCCTTCTGGGTGAAGTCACTGTGGCAATACGGAATAGCAATTTGTTTCCAAGTTATTTTTAGGAGCAGGTGCACCCCGTTTAATAAATTCTACACCCTGCATAGGTTTGTGGCACATTGCCCCCAAATACCCATACAAGCCACTCTACTTTACCTGGCTTCCAACCTTACTCTTGAACTGACCCAATCCTAACAAAAGTACCGTTTGTCACACTCACATGTGGATAGTTTTACTCTGTTATGTTGGTTCCTGCATACTAACTTACATATGTGTATATAATGCATACAATAATATAATAGCAGTTATGTACATGTATGTGTATACTGCATCTCATTTTTTTTTTAAACAAGTTAATTGCATTCAATTAACTCAATGTTTGAATTTATTACAAAGATATATATATATATATATATATATAATGCGAATATAAATGCTATAAAACTTGACATGCAGATGTGTCCTTTTCCAATGTATATCAAAGTGCAATATCTCCAAATATTTGTGCTATCTGATTATTGCACAATACTATGGACTACAAGGGTGCTGTATGCTTTTAATTAAAAGAGTCTTTATGCAAGCAGCATGCGATATTCTTGGTTATGATGGGAGACACGCTCTCTGGAAGTTGACATTTGTTCAATAAAACAGATATGCAACTGAGGTCAGGAAACTTAATTCAGTAGTGCAGGTTTGAATTATTTAGGGTTACTATTTTAAGAGGTGAAGTTTCTGCTGTGCCTTAAAATGATGAAAGAACATGCTTGACAAATACAGAATAGAAGATCATTTCATTTCAGAACTAGTGAGAGCAATTCTCACTAGTCTCACTAATTCTCAACGGTGGGGGGCAAATGCCTGGGAGGCATTTTGCTTTACTTGCCCCCCCCAGCTCTAAAGGTGCCAGCCGCAGTCTGACAATACTAGCAAATGCACTTTCCAGATACATTTTACAGTGATATTTTGTTAGGATGATGTATAGGGAAGATTTGTAGATATAGAAGAATGTTCATTTTCTGCATGAAACATTAATGTACAGACCCACTTAACCCTGGAATAAATCATGTAAAAAGATGTGCTTACATGGTAACAACTTTATACATTGGCAAGTAAGTGTGATGAACATGGTATGAATTACAGCCTCAACAGCTCAAACAGCTAGAAATTGCATATTGTTTGAGATTCTCATATCCCCAAATTATACTCTAAGAAAGCCCCCCTGGTTAGGAACTGCCAAGACAGTTAGGACATCCTTTATTTGCTATGAATGCTGATTTGTTGTATGTGGGTATAAGGGTGTTGAGGTGGATGGGACTCCCCTGTAATGCTTTATAGCACTCACAAACATGCAGTTTTAGTGTTGTCTAAAAATAAATGGTTATTATTGCATGTCCATAATTTAAGACAGTGTTCAAGACTATTCTCTAAACTCACATAGAAATCCCAGATTTTTTTAAAAAAAAATGCACCTGTGGAGCACAGAACAGCATGTGGGCAAAGTATTGGATCATGCAGGACTTGAAATGGGCTCCCCACTGCTCAGCTAAACCAGAAAAAAGCACTGTTCTGTAATAGATTAATGTACCAATGCACAACATTGCTGCTCCTATAATGGCTTACTATAAAGAGGTTATGAAAATGTGGTTAATGGTCTTCCCACGGGAAGGCAGGAGTACAGCTTAAACAGAAAAAACACACACTTTATTCCATTGCTTTCTAAACAATATGATTTCACGACAGCCATTTAGAAAAGTAAGCTGACTTTATAATTACGTAAATAACCCATTAACAATAGTCCTAAGCAGAATGCTCTATATCTGACTGACAGTTGGGGAAAATGGCATATTGTATTAACGATTATTTAGAAATGGTTATCCATTCATAGCTACCGTAGCTCCTTTAGAGCTAGATGTATATATAGAGAGACATTTTTAATATTAATGGATCTTTGGGCAAAGCTTTCCACTTGTGTTCACCTTCATGACATCATTAAAATAGCAGGTGATTTAAATAGACATTTTAGAGACCTGCAGAGAGTGATGCATAATATTTTGAAATCTGATGTGGGAGATTTCTGCCATTTAGAGCTTGAAAAATTAGAAGTGGACTTGGTAGCCAGGGGACCCTTATACAAAAGCCAAGTGTGTTCTGTGTTCCTTGCTCCACTTTAATCTTCTACTGTCATGGTGCATGAAATGCTATTGTACCCATGGCTCCTTAAGTAAACACTGCCTGGATTCCTGGGAGATGTTGGGACGCTAATGCATGTATTTATTATTGTCCTAACATTTTAGTTTATTATGTGTTAGACTGAAAAAATATGTTTTCTTAGCAACCACGGATTTATAAATGGATAACATTACATTACATTGATTTATAAATCGCTGGCCGATTCCGCGGCGCCGTTAAATTCATTAGAACAATTTATAAACACATACAATAACAAACTGGTGCAAAGGAGAAGAGGGCCCTGCTCTTGCGAGCTTACAATCTAGTCGGTGGTTGAGGGGAGTAAGACAATAGGACAGGACTGCTTGGATGGGGATGAGTTGATCTGGTTGTGATGATGTGTTGAAGTTGTTTGTTCCAATGGCTTTGATTAGGATGATGGTTGGGAGCACTAAAAAGGAATGTTGTATGCTTCCCTGAACAAGTGGGTTTTCAGAGAGGTTTTGAAAGTTGCGTACGAGGCAGAAAGTCTGACTGAACGGGGAACGGAATTCCACTGGAGTGGAGCGGGTGGAATCCTGAATACGGGAGTGGGAAGATTTAACAATAGTAAAAGAAAGCCGCAGGTCATGAGAGGAGCGAAGAGGGCGGGTCGGGGTGTATTTCGATAGGAGGATAGAGATATAAGGGAGTGCCAAGTTGATGAGGGCTCTATAGGTCAGGGTTAGAAGTTTAAATTTGATTCTGAAGGGTATGGGGAGCCAATGAAGTGATTTGCATAGTGGAGCAACGGATAAGGAGCAGTGGCAGAGAAAGATTAATCTAGCTGCAGTGTTGAGGATGGATTGAAGCGGTAAAAGGCGGGAGAGGGGGAGACCTGTTAGTAGGCCGTTGCAACAATCCAGGCGGGATATCACAAGGGAGTTGTTTAGTAACTTAGTGGTATCTTGCATGAGGAAAGGGCAGATTTGGGAGATGTTTTTCAGGTGGAGGTGGCAGGATTTGGTGAGGGACTGGATGTGTGGGATGAAGGAGAGAGCAGAGTCAAGGATGACACCAAGAAAAAGAACCTGGTCTGTTGGTTGGATAGTGGAGTTATCAACAGTAATAGAGATGTCAGGAAAAGTGGACATAGCAGATGGCGGGATTACCATGAGATGTTGAGCTTTAGGTAACGGGACGCCACCCATAATGCAATTCCTGATAGACAGTCAGTGAGACGAGTTAGAAGAGAGTTAGAAGAGAGGGGGAAAGGTCAGGAGCAGAAATGTAGAGTAGGGTGTCATCTGCATATAGGTGGTACTGGAAACCAAAGGAAGAAATAAGTTTTCCGAGGGAAGAAGTGTAGATGGAGAATAGCAGAGGCCCAAGAACTGACCCTTGAGGAACACCAGTAGATAGTGGTAGGGGAGAGGAGCAGTTTCAGTAAATGAAGACCACTAAAAGTAACAGTTAGAAAAGGTAGGATTTAAGCCATGAGAAGAGCCATGTCACGGATGCCATGAGCATGGATGGGTTTTGTAGGAGAGAGGGTGGTCCGACTGTGTCGAGGCGGCTGAGAGGTTCCAAGAGACACCAGTGGAAGATTTGGGCCTTTAGCTTTTAGTTGTGAGGTGGGCTATTATGTAATCTTAGTCAGTGCAGTTCTCTGTTGAATGATGTGGAGCGGAAACCAGATTGTAGAGTTTGGACAAGAGAAGAGTTTTGTCAGTTGATTTGTAAGGTATAATTGTTCCAGCAGTTGGAGCAGCGGGAGAAGTGAAAATGGACCGGCTAGTTTGATGGGGATGTGGGATCAAAGTGAAGGTTTCTGATTAGGATGGGGGAGATGATGGCATGTTTGATTGAGGATGGGAAAACACCAGAGGACAAGGAGAGATTAAAGATGTGGGTTAGGCTTGGGGCAAGGACACTAGAGAGGGGTGGCAGCAGATGTGAAGATGCAGGGTCGAGGGGACAGGTGGTTAGGTGGGATACATAAAAAAATAAAAAATATCGGTATTTCAATATGAAAACCCCTGAGCAGACAATTGAAAGTCTGGTCTGCAGCTAAGTGCTATAATGTCAAATAGAGAACATAAACCAAGCATGGTGCTGAGGGATGCAGAATGGCAATCCGGATGCTGTCCTACTTTCTTGCATAAATAGGTCAAAAGACCTAACATAATCTATTATCTATGAGCATTACAATGCTATGGGGCGACTATTTTCTAAACAGGTACAAATTGTTTCCAGATGTGGAATAAATCCTTGAGTATACTCTGCCAGTTATTTTCAGCTGAAACCTACAGTCCTTTTATCCTCGAAGACAAAGTAATGGCAAGACAGCAAGCATGATACAAAAAAGCGTGTTATTGTTTTAGAATAATAAGCTTGTCATCTTACAGGTAAGTATGATTTTATAGGGTTTTAGAGGTACCCACTACCCACCATCTATAACACGGCCAATCCTAGACCAAATGACACCCCAAGCAAAAATACTGTTTGCCAAACCTACTGCACATATCAAGGCAAAGGGGACAAATTGAAAATTGAGTGAAAATTAAGAACTAAAGTTAATAGGTATGGAAATAAATGTCATATTTATATATAATCACCAAAATAGTAATAAACTTTAATCCTATTACTGGATGAAAGAAATCCAGTATCTAGAATGTTGATGTATTTGTATTGCTTTCAACAATAAAATCTTACATATGTTATAACAATATAGAAAGTGTATCTGTGTGTGTCTAATACACATAATCTAAGACATAGCAACTTTAGTGGGGGCATTCAGTGACATCAACTAGATTGATTGATTGATTAATTAATTAGCTGGACATTAATTGGATTAAAACAGATTCAATTGTAGCAAAGGAAACTAGCTAAAATAATAAATACTTAGCACATAACTACGGTATGAATTATATTAATGCAGAGTTAGCCTCCCTTTTTTGGATTTTTAAAAGCAAGATGCAGGGCACAAATAAAGCTGGGTAGAAGAATACTTAACAACTATATGTTGCTTTGAATAATTAAAACAGATCAAGAGGTAATGGGATTATGTATATATGATGTATGTATCACGTAGTAACCAACGGAATCCCCCTACTGATTAAGCCATTCTATGGGTTGCAAAAGTCCTCTCTCAGCATCTGACATACGTCTGCTCCAAATGGAAAACTAATCAGTCACTAGGGAAGGCCAATAAAGCCTGGATTTATATAACAAGCATTAATAAAGAACTGAATCAAACTGGCCAAAGCATATCACTTAGTAAACCCTATAATTAATTGGTAGGTGTTTCTGGATGTTTGTTTTTTGTTATGTTTTCCTAAAAAAAAAAAAAAAAAGAAGAACAATGGAACAATTGACTTATTCACAGTATTACATTGACCTTTGCTTCATGTGCCAAGCAATCCAAGGATATGTTAAGATTATCATACGATAATCTAAGACTATATTTTCTATATTTTCTCTTTGTGAGTGTTACAGGAGATTTATACTTAAAGATACTAAACTCGTTGACAAAAATGCATTTCAGAACTAGTAAAAATGAGTAGCTGAAACTATTAGTTTCAACTTAAAAAGTGAAAGTATCTAGGAGTAACAGCTACGAGCTTGTCCTCTGTACCGTCAATCACAACAGAGCTCCAAACTGCCTTTGGAAGCAACATCATCCCAAATACTGTGTGTCTGGATCTTAATGAAATGGGTTTCCATGGTCGAGCAGCTGCACACAAGCCAAAGATCAATATACACAAAGCCAGACCTCAGTTGAAGCGGTGTAATGCACACTGGCACTCGACTCTGGAGCAGTGGCAACGTGTTCTCTGGAACTAAAAATATATAACGCTTCACTATCTGGAAGTCTGATGGGCGAATCTGGAATTGGTGAATGCAAGGAGGAACGATACCCGAATTCATGGTGCCTGAATTGTGGAAGGGTGTAATTGCTTGGTTTGTATTAGGAACCGTAGTTCCAGTGAAGGGTAATGTTAATGCAACAGCATACAAAGACATTTTAGGCAACTGTATGCTTCCAAGTATGTGGTACCAGTTTGAGAAAGGCTTTATTTTCTGCAAAGGTCCATAAAGACATGGCTTTAGTAGTATGGTGTGGAGGAACATAGGCCTGACTATAACCCATTGAACATGTTTAGGATGGTCTGGAATGGCAATTGTGATTCAGACCTTATCTTCTAACATCAGTGCCTGAGCTCACAAATACTTTTTTGGCTGAATAGGCACAAATTCACACAGAAATACTCAAAAATATTGTGGAGAACCTTCCCAGAAGAGTGGAGGCTGTTAGATGCAAAGTGGGGGCAACTCCATATTAATGCCCATGGCTTTTAATGGGATGTCCAACAAGCTCTTAAAGGTCTTATTGGTCATATAGTGTACATCTTACCATACTCAGTAGCTTATAAGTCAATTTACCACTGACACTGTAGTAAACAGATATGTGAGGCCAGTTCACTTTAAGTTTGTACATGTATATACATGTATATAACAATATCATTATTAACTGTGGTGTACATCATATACTAGATGACATAAATAAGAACTCACTCACAGTATAAGGAAGAATTTGGGGTTTCACAGAAATTAATGTCTCAGCCCCTCATTTCTACCACATCTGTAAGTAAAAGTCAATTGTTTTTGAACCACCCTGTCCCTCCTTCTAATCACTGCCTATTTACTCCTACATACATCTAGCATGGATTTATTATCACAAATTATACTGTAATGAGTAATTTCAATTATACTTAATTAGCACATGTAGAATAAATTATTGGTGAGATTAATTAGAAATGAACTGAAATAAGGACTTAATTGTTTTGGGTTTTTTTTGGAGGTAGTGTTCTAAAATACACTATCTATATTTTTATTCTGCAGTTGAAACGAGATTAGATTCTTGATGTTTTGAGTTAACCCTGTGGTGGTCATAGAAAAGCAATTTTAACCTTTACTGGAGCAGATTAAACAGATCAATCTCAACAAAGCACCAGTAATATCACATTGTTTACAATAATGCCTTTGAAGGTAAATGTTTTCTACCAAATACTATTTATTTCAAAAATTAAACAAGTATTTCAGTACTATTTGCATTACGTTCCTGAACATAACAAACTAAAAAGTTGTTTGTAAAATTCCCAATCTATTCACATTACTTGAGTACTTTGATATACTTGCTACTAGACCTAGAAGTTACAGCCCTTTATCTTCAGCTGTCTTCATTCTCCATAGTCTAACATCTCTTGCCATTGATTGGCTGCTTGAAGCAGCCAATCAGTGACAGGGCAGTGCTCGAGTTGAAATCCACAGGAGCATTTGCTACACATGTGCACAGGGGTCATAATAGACCTCTGTTTGAAGCATATGCAGGGACATTTGTTCCATCAAAATAGCTGGGGGTGCAGGGGAGTGGATAAATGCACTACAAGACACTACAAAAATGTAAGGAGCCACTCGGCTATCATATGCTCTAAAGTGCATATGATGGCTGGAGTGCCCTTTTAAGATCCATTAAAGGCATGTCTTTTGTGTTGTAACTAGCAGTGCAACACTGTATGCATGGTTAGCTTAGCAGAATTAGAGTGCAAGTCTTCAAGACAAGTAAGTCTTATTTTTAGGCATGTTACAAAATCAACTAGATTTCTAGGGTAGAGCAAAAGGTCAGTAAAGCCTAAGCTTTTGATCAGTCATGGGCGTAAAAATATTTTTGGAGGGTGGTGGGCGTTCCCCTATAAGGAAAATCTATGTTTTTCAAAGTTTATACTAAAACTAACTACCAAACAAAGCCCAACTATATGACATATATATTGTTTTATATAGCACCATCATATTCTGTAGTGTTGTAGTATTAATGACTTTATCCTATGCTTCCTTGATAGAGTTCTTAAATGTAATAATAATTCATATAATCAATCTTTATCTTACCAGTAAGCCATGTTTTGCAATATGACTTTCCTGGATATTTTGTATTATTGACAGAATGTTAAAAATAACCTATTAACTGTATCACCTAAGAGAAATATCTTATCAGAGAAACACAGCGGTTTGTATGAAGTTTATAGACACAGAAAAGCTGAATGTTTAATGCTTCTATTACAATTGTTAATAATTACTTTAAAAAACAGTCTTTTATATCTAAGAAGCTGCAATCAGTGTTCATCTATTCGACTCTTTATCACGATGCATTTTCTAAACAAAGCGAAAGCTGAATTGTGCATAATTAGCCTCTATTCTTGTGTGTTTTAATTTATTTCCACAACTACAATATTGTTCAAGCCTTTGGAAGGTTTTTGATGGTATATATATTACGTAATCATTGAAAATATGCCTATATATTTGTTATCATAAGCAATGGAAGTCCAAGATAGTAACATAGTAACATAGTTCATAAGGTTGAAAAAAGACCAAAGTCCATCAAGTTCAACCTATATACATATTGTGTCCCTACTGTGTTGATCCAGAGGAAGGCAAAAAAACCTTATGAAGCAGATGCCAATTGCCCCATACCAGGGGGAAAATTCCTTCCCGACTCCAAATATGGCAATCAGAATAAATCCCTGGATCAACGTTCTGTCCCTATTAATCTACTATCCATAACTTGTAATATTATTGCTTTCAAGAAACACGTCCAGGCTCCTTTTAAACTCTTTTATTGAGTTTACCTTTACCACTTCCTCTGGCAGAGAGTTCCATAGTCTCACCGCTCTTACTGTAAAGAACCCCCGTCTGTGCTGGTGTAGAAACCTTCTTTCCTCCAGCCGTAGAGGATGTCCCCTCGTTATAGATACAGTCCTGGGTATAAATAGGTCCTGGGAGTGATCTCTGTACTGCCCCCTTATATATTTATACATAGTTATTAAGTCCCCCCTAAGCCGTCTTTTTTTCCAAACTAAATAACCCTAATTCTGATAATCTTTCTGGGTACTGTAGTCCTTCCATTCCCCTTATTACTCTGGTTGCCCGTCTTTGAACCCTCTCCAGCTCCACTATATCTTTCTTGTACACTGGTGCCCAGTACTGTACACAGTATTCCATGTGTGGTCCCATTTAATACATATTCCCAGCCTGGTTTTGTCTTCCCCATGTGCATAACCTTACATTTATCTGTGTTGAACCTCATCTGCCACATCCCAGCCCAAGCCTCCAACCTATGCAGATCCATTTGTAATTGTGCACTGTCCTCTATTGTGTTAACCACGTTACAGAGCTTAGTATCGTCTGCAAAGATTGATACTTTACTATACAATCCCTCTACAAGGTCATTAATAAATATATTAAAAAGAATAGGACCCAAAACTGACCCCTGTGGTACCCCACTAGTAACAGTCACCCACTCAGAGTATGTACCATTAATAACCACTCTCTGTTTCCTATCACTGAGCCAGTTACTTACCCACATACACACATTCTCCCCCAGCCCAAGCATTCTCATTTTATGTACCAGCCTTTTATGTGGCACCGTATCAAATGCTTTGGAAAAATCAAGATATACGACATCCAGCGATTCTCCCCGATCCAGTCTTGAGCTCACCTCCTCATAAAAGCTGATCAGGTTAGTTTGACAGGACCGATCCCTTGTAAACCCATGCTGATATGGAGTCATACATTTATTTTCATTGAGATTCTCCAAAATAGCATCTCTTAGGAAACCCTCAAACAGTTTACATACAACAGAAGTTAAACTAACAGGCCTATAATTCCCCGGGTCACTTTTTGTCCCCTTTTTGAATATTGGCACAACATTTGCTATGCGCCAGTCCTGGGGAACAGACCCGGTCACTATAGAGTCCTTGAATATTAGAAATAGGGGTCTGTCTATTACATTACTTAACTCCCTTAGAACGCGGGGGTGAATGCCATCTGGACCTGGTGATTTGTCTATTTTGATTTTTTTTAGGCGGCACTGCACTTCTTCCTGGGTTAGACAGGCGACATGTACTGGGGCATTTATCTCATCCTGCTGTATATTACCTGGCATTTCATTTTCCTCTGTGAATACAGCAGAGAAGAATATATTTAATAGATTCGCTTTTTCCTGATCCCCGTCTATAACGTCTCCCTCATTACTTTTTAAGGGGCCGACACTTTCATTTTTAACCTTTTACTATTTATATAGTTAAAGAATATGAATTCTTTAAAGGTGAATTGCTTACTAGAGAAGGATCAGTATCATTCTTCAGATGTTGCTAACAATAAGGATCAAGACGTGAATATTATCATAAATGAATCCCTCAAGTCCAAACAAATATTTAGTCACTAAGTAATTTCAGATGTGATTGGAGCATACGATTCCATAGACGAAACCTCAGTATTTTGAGCCATCTTTCTGCTATTAACAGAGCTGCCAGGTAAGCTACATTTCCCATCAAGCAGACCTGAGGCTAATCAAAATGTCAACTTTTAGGGGTATGTGGAAACGACTGGCTTTGCAAAGTAGAAACTCCAGCACAGTCTGAACTGTGATCCATGCAATTATAGCCATGACTGCTTAAGCCTAGAACCTATTGCCAACCATCCCAAGCAAACACTCACCTCCTGCCCTTTCCTTGGATATAAGACCACAACATGATATGTTGTGGGTAAGGGCATTGGCCACATATTTTATTAATCCCCAGCAACATAGTAAAACTATTAACATATGACTTCCTGCCGGGTCCTAAGTTCAGACCTCATATTGCCAAGGGTCCCACCCAAGTGAGTGCCGTAGGATGCCCACTGGGCACACCCCCCCAATTATATTCAGGCAGGATCTCTACATCCACCACCACCATTATGCGTTGAAAAATGCATGCAAAAAAAATACCATGCAAACATAACAATGTCATTGACAAAGTGAGGGCAGGCAGGATGTCCTATGCCCAGAAGTGAAAAAGAGGTAAGTCCCTCCCCGCACCCAAGTTTTAACAAACCCCATTTAGCAACTAGTGCATGCCCGTACAGCGTTTGTCAAAGGAGGGCTTTAAAGGGAATTTTGGACCTCTACACAAGGCTTGTGTAGCTGTTTCACAAAGCGCTATAAGGGTATGTAAAGGCAACAATGCATACATCACAACTTGATTCTTTCTCTGCACTTTTTTATGGGCATTCTCCGATTTCTCCTATGATGAATGTTTCAATATAAAATAACACATTAATAGATAATAAGAACAAAGATCAATACCATCAGAAACACATTGATCTTTTCTAAACCATTTAACCCATGGGACTTGAGGCAGTAATGGGCGTACGTTGTGTGGGCAGATGCTGCGGTTCTATAAATAAAATGGTATGTGATATAATGCAAGGAATATGTAGCCTATGTTTGCTGGATTTTTTAATAAAATAGGTTGCATCATGCCCTTAGTCCCGAATCGGCTTGATTAAATTAAATACAGTCATGTGAACAAGAAAAGTAACACCCTGTTTGAAATTCTTAGGTTTTACATATCAGGGGAAACATCGTAATTGCCTCGATTTATAAGACTCCTCCCCAAAAAAATCTGAAAAAAAAGCCTGACTATAAGACGGAACCCTATTAGGTAAAAAAAGTTTTTACTACGGTAATATTAATTTCATCGGTAAAAACTATTTTTCATAGTATTAATAAAAGCTAATGATTGAGAAATTCATCTTAGATTTTTTTGTTTTATTTCCTTTTATTGCCAACCTAGCCCCCCCCCCAGTTATTGGCCCATCTGCCCCCAAGAAATGCCTTATACCCCTATATGCCACTCTGGCATATACTGGGTTAAAAGCATATCATGTTAAGTTCATGACAGAAAAAGACTGAACAAGTATGCTTTATTTGGAAGGGTTGACAGGAGAAAGCCTCTTCTCTCTTAAAAGGACATGGCAGCACAGTGTGCAAACTTGCATCTGAATAAGCCACAAGAACAATGGAACAATGTCATTTGGACAAACAAAACCAAATTGGAGATGTTTGGCCATCATGCGCAGTGCAAAAGCCAAACACAGCATATCAGCACAAACACCTCATTCCAACTGTCAAGCATGGTGGTGGAGGGGTGATGATTTGGGCTTGTTTTGAAGTCACAAGACCTGGGAAACTTGCAGTCATTGAGTCGGCCATTCTTCCACAATGATGTGAGAGACTGGTAGTCATGCAGAAAACAATTACTTCAAGTTATTGCTGCTAAAGATAGTTCTACAAGCTATTGAATCATAAGGTGTACTTGGTTTTTTAAAATTTTGTTAAATAAATCATGACACGGCGTAATATGTTATGTTTGTCATTTTCTAGACCTGCTAAGCGACAGATTGTCATTATATCCTGATATGTAAAACCATAGAATTCAAAGAGGGTGCACTTTTTTCATACAACTTAATTTCATAAAAAATGTTAATGGCTAATTTTTGCACAAATCGGGTAAAAAAAATAGGGTAAATAGGAATATGTTAAGTGTGATAATTCTGGAAAAAAATCTACAAAAAATGTCATCCTTGTAACATCCTGTCTTCATTTAAAACAATATACCCAATATTTATTATACGCAATGCCATACCTTCAATCAGCATTACAGAGACATTGACTCTCAATCACTGTCAGGAATGAGTACATTCATGGATAATACATTATTTGCAAAAAAAATGCATACTCAGAGAAAATACCTTTCATTTTTCAACTGCAATGGAAAAATGTAGCTCTCAAAAGGCATGATAAATGTTAAGTGATGGAATAATCAATATATATATATATATATATATATATTGTGACAAGCAAGGTGTGTGTTTATGAAGCCTGGGAGCTGATTTAAAGCTAGACTTGCCCCAAGATGGCATGTAAAAAAACTGCCTGCAGCATTACTGGGAATTAGGTTCAGTATCATAAGAACCATAGTCCACAGCTGCTGCATTGTCAAACGTTAACCATCAATGTTCTATAAAGGTCTGTTTTACCAAGACGTTGGGTTGTATAGCCAAAGTTCATCTCCTGAGACCATGGTTAGATGCACGGTGGTGGCTTTGGACAGGACCATTTTAGGGTCAACTGGTTCCCTGGGTTAAAATTAGCTTTTGCAAACAAGAGATATCATTTTACTACCTTATGGGAAATTGGCGACACAAAGAAACATGGGAAAAGGGGGGTTGAGTACAAAATGTGGTTTGAAAACAGTTAAATGTTTCTGCTGATTGCTATGGTGATAAAGACAATTGTTTTTAAGTCAATCAATGATTACATTTAATGACAGATATCTATAATCGCCCTAGATCTCTTCCAGCTCATACTCACCTCTCTTACACACGCATGTACACTGCCCTTACACATGCCTTCCTATTACACACACACATATTTACTTCCCTTTCAAACACCTGCCCATAGGCTTATATACAGCTTATTATGTCCACACTTGCCTGGGCTTGTTAGACGTTTTCACCCACAAAGATCATTAACAAACTGAATTGCTCCCCACTAAGAGCGAAGTGCCAGTTAAAGTTGTACACTCTAGATTAACTTCCCACCAATGCAACATAAAAGTCCTTTAGAATACAAGATGTTTTGTCAGGGAGTAACACAAACTCTATAGCACAACAGAGGAAGATGGGGAAAATATCCACCATTTTGTAGCAGGCCAGCTTTCTTGGCTGAGGTAGGAAAGTAATGAGTAATGAACTGGACCAGCCTCATCCCTTTTATAGACTCCTCATTAGTACAGATGAGCTGCAACTGCTTCATCTTTAGCTTTACTATTCAGTGGATTTACTAGCTCTTCAAACATTGGCCCACCCTGACTAAGGCATGCAACCAACTTACATGCATTGTTAAATGCATTACGGTGGTGAAACTGTGCCACACCTGTTCAGGTCTTTCATTCTTGCAATGTAGCTATCACTGGGGACTAAGCATAGGGTCTAAAATATAAGCACGTCAAGTAGCTTCTAAAGGCTGTTCCCAGAAGAAATGAGACATTTCCTTCATAAAACTATACTACTATAAGATTTCTCTTTGAAAACAACTTTCCATTACAAGCAGTGCACTCCTTAACATTTATAAATTCTTTTTTTCATCCCTTAGAAAGGCTTAGGACCCCTAAAAATCTAGAGGCACCTCTGGCTCTAAGCAGTTGCTGACAGCCCACCTAAGAACTAGGATATGCCTAAATAGTTTATGCTCTGTAGATGCACGCCACCTCTAGAGATATTTGTCATTCTATTCTGGGTCATGGATGTGCCTTTTCTGAATATTGTCCTTGTTACTTTTTTAGTGAGGGCATCATGTTGTTTAGCATAGCTTCTGGAAAGAGCTGCATTGCTAAGCATTTATTTTTTCTACATCTTCACAGCAGCTAAAATACGGCAATATAGAAGTTTCACCCATGAAGAAGCCAGTGGGTGTAACAACTGTGTGAGACCGCCAGGACATTCATGCTAAAACCCAAGCAGCAATACACATAATTAACATTTTAAATGCAGGCTACACCCATTCTAAAATAGCTACAATATGTAAAAAATGTGAAGGGGCATTCAGAGGGAATGCATGAAATGCAAATCAGAATTATTGAGATTTTCTAATGCTGGGTCCAGTGCCATCCATCTTATATGTACATGCAAATTGCCTTGTTGCAATTTTACCCTTATATCACCATAATAATGGTGCATATAGTTCTAATTAAAAAGCAAAATAAGTAATTGGAGAACACCAGGCATTCACGTGTTAAAATAGATAGCAGCAAATCAAAGAAGGTATTAACTTCCCTGCTGCGAGAACATGAGTTGATGCAACCTAAGGTACATGGCAAGCAAAATAGACTTAAAATGAATTGAAAAACGATTTTGGCACCCCAAGTGTAAGATTAGGAAGCATGCTAGAAACTGCTGTCACATAATTGTTGATAACTTTATGTTTATTTTACTACTTCTGCCGTTGTTCAGCATTAATCTCTGGTTGTGGAAATATATGTAGCTGGTACCCATTATTTAAAAGGTGTTATACATTAAGTGTGCTGCTGGTATGTAATAAGAAAAGTATTAGTCCTAGAGAAATATGCAGAGTTTATTTAGAGTTGATACGTTTTATTGGGACAATGTTGAAAAAGATGTTTAGTTACTTAAGCTTTCTGGACCTCGGATGTCTGTTTTAATAGAAAGAGACCGTAATCTGAAGAAAAGTCCTCCGAAGTCCCAAAATCTTATTCAGTCTTTTTCTATGCTGGCCCTATAAAAAGTTTTGAATGTGTTCTCATATGTAGAAAGAGAAAACTATGTCTCAGCAGACAAATATTAACGAAGATGGAAAAAATACTTTAATACATATCTAAGAAAACAAATTACTAAAACATCCTTTTCTCTGATCCATTGTTCATTCTGCATTTTCATAGATGAAGCCATAGGCCAACTATATAAAACACACAGCAAACAGCTTCAATGAAATAGCAAAAAAATATGTATATCTTGGCATGCAGTTTTACAAAATAGTTCAATTATTTGAGTTTTAAAAATGATTTATTAGCAGATTTCATCTGTGTTTCTCGACCCTGAACCTAAAACAGACATTATTGTGCTTCTTCCAAACCCCCTATGTGCTTCTCATCAAAATAAAGTCCCTGTAGACATGCGTTTGCTTTTTTTTTTGCAGAGATGACAAGCCAAACAAAATGTATGGGTGGTATGAAATGTGATATATTTATGGTCATGACATTAAGAAAATGAGACTGATTAATTTTATCATTTTCATTCACAGATATATGATCCTATATATACCACCATGTAAGGAAAAATCTTACTAAACAATGAAGGAAAAAGGGTTAATATTGAGCTGTTGGGACTTGATCTGCCTCGTAGTGGTTTGTACTAAGTGAGATTCCAGTATAACACATTTTCCACTATACCTTCAGCTTATTTTTTCCAGTTTACGAAGAAGATCACATATGTATGGCAAGGCCCCTTATAAACATAGAATTTGACAACAGATAACAACCATTTGGCCCATCTAGTCTGCATTTTTTCCAATATAATTAATCAGAGACAATTGCAACCATACATGCATTTAACAATTTCAGTTAACATCAGGCCCTAAACAAAAATGTAATGAAAAAAGATAATGGTTACATTTGCACAATTAACATATTTAACAAAAATCTACATTCCAATGTAAAAGAAACCCAAAGTTGTGTACAATGTTTTTCTTCCCATTTTCATTTTATTAGCCCTTTTTGCATTCCATGTGCTCATTTTCTTGCAACCATTCAGTTCCAATGATATTTGGATGGCTTTTTTGTTTTGGAAACTACATTCAGATGCGTTCCCCAAAAGGGGAGATCCTTGTCACCTCTGACATTTATAGCATCTCAAGATTTAGGAAGAGATCCTGACTCACTTTTCATTGCAGGACCACAACAACAAGCAGTAGTACTGCACCATGAAAATTGCACCAGCCCCCCCCAACTTCACCAAGCCATATATACCACCATGGCATCTTTGCCCCTAAACAGCTTGTGAGTGCCACCGTAGTCCCCAAAAAGCTTACCAGTGCCATCTTAGCCTCCAAACATCTTGTCTGTGCCATCTTTGTCTCCAAACAGCTTGTCTGCCCTATCTTTGCCACCAAACAGTGTGTGTTGTCCAGAAACTAGTAGCATAAATGTGCTGCTATCTTAAAACCAATACTACAACACACTATGTCTCATGCCCTGTCTAATTTGTCACCAATATTTTCTAGTTTATTATTTGCATTGTCCAAAATTAAGAGGTTTTGCTTGTAGCTGTAACTTGTAGTTGTAACTGTCTTAAACCCAACTCAGGAATTATATTTAAAGAGCTAAAACACACTGTGCCCCCCCCCAACCATGTAATCCTTCCCCGCCATGACAGATATCAAGTGTTTACATTTTGCTAAGATGCATGTTTGATTGTGAATGTAATGTAGCTGTTTTGCTATTTATGTCTGTTCTTTTCTACCTAACACTAAATAACAAAAAGTGATCAGCAATAAGTAATGGAAAGGAGTAAGAATCTTCAGTCATATAAGTGACAGATAAAGAGTTTTAAATTTTGCGAAAATGCACCATTTGATTGTGAACACACAACCCCTTATGAAACAGTTAATGTAACGTGTCTGTTCTGCTATATACATCTTTTTTTCTCTACCTAACACTAAATAACAAAAAGTGAAGTATATTAAGTGTTTAAACGTTGCTAAGATTGATACAGTCACTAATAAAACAGTCGGGCTACTAGGCTGTAGCTGACTAATTTCTGATATATATATATATATATATATATATACACACACACACACACACACATCTATGGACCCTTGGGCCCCCTTCCACACTCCCTAGCATGTAATCACTCTGTCCGCTCACACACCAAAATAAAAAATTTGCCAGACTGACTGCAGATTAGGGGAAGACTGAGAGTCAGTAAGGTCTTCACTCCTTCTGACACTACCATGACATTGAGAGGTCCTCTCGAAGCAATCATCCCCAAAGTCCCTTTGTCCCCTCATTGACTAACCCACACCTCCTTTTCCTTCCTCCCTGTAGTTCAGGTATAGATCAAATAAACACCACATGTAAACAGCACTTGCACATGTATATCAATAAGATATACAAACTCTGTATTTGCAGGTATACATAATGTATGGAAACATAGCACATCAGGTATAGATCAACAGAATAACACAGAAACCCAAGTTTGCATGTATAGATCATTGAAACTCACATGTAAACTGAGTATTGAAGGTATAGATCTAATAAACACAATCAGAGATTTGCAGGTATAAAATAATGTATGGGAACATAGCATAGCAGGTATAGATCAACAGAATAACACACAAAACCCAGTATTGCAGATATAGATCAACTGAAAGTTTCATGTAAACTTAGCACTGAATGTATAGATCAAATAAACAACACATGGAAACAGCACTGCAGGCCTGGATCAACTGAATTAGACATACAAACCTTGTATTTGCAGCTATAAATACATAATATAGCATAGCAGATATAGATCAACAGAATAACACAAAACCCCAGCTTTGCAGGTATAGATCATTTGGAAATCACATATAAACTCAGCATTAAAAGGTATAGATAAACCCCCTAAATTACAGGCAAAGATCAGAGGTTGTACACCACAAAAGCCAGCCCTGGCATCCACATTGCCCACATAGAACCTGATCCCCACCCAGATTATACACATATGTCCCCAAACAACCCAGCCTGAGATAACCCAGACCCTAGTATAAGACATCTTTTTCACCAAACAGCCCACCCTTTGCCATCTTTGTCCCATAAAAAAACCTACCTGTGCCATCTTGTCCCCCAAGGCTCAAACACCCTGCTTGTGCCATCTTTGCCTATCCCCAAATCACTTATACATAAATAATACACACACAAACACTTATACAGTCACTAACTCATTCACACACACACACAATCGTTCATTCTCTCACTCATTCACATAACTCATTAATAGATTTTCAAAAAGCATTCAAGCAATTCATCCACACATTAATTCACTAATTCTCTCATTCACACAATCAATCTCCCCTTCCTTCTCACTATCAACCCCCCCCCCCTTTGTAGTTCACTTATCCTGCTTAAGTCCACATTGGGAGCCACAGTCAGGGCAGCACTGAGACAGTTGGTGGCGGGGAGCAGAGGTAAAAGAAAGGTGCCAAGCAGTTGCTGAAAACTTCTTCATGAGCGCCTCTCTCTCCTCTGCTTCCTGATATATATATAGGAACTGAATGTCCTAAAACGCACAAGGAATCAGTCAGAGATCTTTCAGAATCACATGTCTTCTAGGGTAATATAAACGCCAAGTCCTGACCCAGATAAAATCAAAATACTTATTTTCTTCAAATCAGCAGCTTAAACAAAAATACAATATAAACTAAAATAAACCCTTGCTCATCTGAGCACTAACTAAACATAGGATTGTGTTTCCTCTCTAGGTTGGGGCGGCTTCTCCACCAACAAAACACAACAAACAAACAAACAAACAAACAAAAACAAACAAACAAACAAACAAAATCACTCCAGCAAGGCTTTTTGTCCAGCAGCTCTCCTGGCTAGAAATAAGAAGAGAGAGTGAATAGCACCAAGCTGGGCCTTTTAAACCCTCCTGATTACACCAGGTGCGCTGTACTTGGTCACCTGTAAATCCTGGTCTGGATTTTAAAACTGTTGGAGCACCAGCCCACCCTGCTCTTCTGGATACTCCACCCCAGGGACCCATTACACAATTTATAAATCACAATCTTATAGTGTAGTTTTTTTATTTTGCTTCTCTTTCCCTGGGACTTTAACTTTACATGTAAGGGCACACAAAATTAGCCAAAGTAGGGCGTATATACCGCCCATCCACTACTGTACCGACCTTTTTGTCACAATATATATTTTTATTATTATTTATTTATATATATACAGTATATTGCATCAAATGGTATCAGTATTGCTTCTACTACAATTTTGTGATTTGCCATACAAATAATTTACTAACAGAGAGTTTTTAAATGAGCAATTAAGGATGATCTGTGGCTTCATAACAACTGTTATTCTCCTCTTCCATGATCAGAAATCTATCATAGACTAAAGAAAGCAAAACAGTCTTCTCAGATGGCAGAATTTCTCATTAAAACCTGAACTTTGGGCACATTTTATCTGGAAAAGCTTTCATTCCATTCCCAAAACTAACCCTATCCTAATTATGTTCTTGTCATTTAGAGAATGAAACCCCTCCATGACAGTGATTTACTCAAAGGGTCAGCATTCATTTCGAAAATACAGATGATGATACCTGATTCAAGGTCAAATATGTAGACGGGCTGAAACTAAAATTGACGTCTTTTGCGAATGCTTTTAGCATTTTTGTGTTTGTTTGTTTTGTTTACTATTTTATTTTTTCTTGAATAGTTTATTGACATGTACTTATGCAACAAAAGTGCTTTTTGTTTTTTTATTCTTCTGAACATTAACACAAATATCTGGAGAAATATTTAGGAAAATGAAATACACTTATGTTAATATAGGCATGCCTAAAACGATCTTACTATGAATTCAAAGTTTACAAATGCACATTATGAATTCTAGGTACTTAAATGCAAATAAGGGCACAGGCCAGGGTAAGTAATTTTTTTATTCTTTACCAACTGTTACATGCAGGGCCAGACTAAGAGCATTTATGGGCTTGATTTTTGTGGGCCTTTAATGGAAATAAATAAAATAGAACTTTAACTCATTGGCATCCATGTGTACTGGATAAAAAGAACATCAGTGCTAGACTGATAGTATAAGATAGAATCGTATGTGATAGGATTGGGAGTGCATCCGTACACTAAAAATAATGTCATCATGGACGGGATGCCTGAAGTCACAATTTAGTGCCACTAATCCTTTTTTTATAAAATATGCAGAATGAAACAGAGTATATAAGACAAAATCTTTACTTTTCCTCACTGATTTCTGGGCCTAGAATGTTTTGTCCTCTGAAGTGACTACAAATTCAGGAGGGTGTTTTATCTCTAGATAAGTAAAAATTAAATCGTTCAATTTATTGATTATATCCTGCTGGGGTAGCCACAGAAGTATTTACAAAGTCAGGGCCCATAGTCAATAGGGAGGAGGCTGGCTGTCAGGCCTCTTCGGTGGCCCCAGTGATGGAAGGTTCCGTCACACCAGGTATGACTGGGTGCCAGTCTTAAGTATCTACAGTCTCACTGGGATAAATTCACTCAGGCCTGGGGGCATTCTGGCAATGCTCATCTCTTTCACCTATTGATGTTTCAGTCTTCTGAAGGGTTTTTGACACTTTTTTGCTTACCATAAGCATATAGAATATGCAAAAATACAACAATTTTTTGTTTTGGTTTTATTTTTTAAGGTATTTTTATTACCTGTTAATATTTTTCATAAAAAATAATCAGCGTAGCTTTGCAATGCAGTCAGTGCCATGTTGTGTTTCTACTGTATTCTGTTCTTTCTTACCTCATGTAATGTTTCGCCTAATGTTGCTTGTGTTACCATTGTATGTCTTGTTTACATATTCAGTGAAATACCCAGCAGCTGATAACACATATAGGACTCTTTCTACCAACCCATATAAATGAACACATACCATGTGGTGGTGTGGAGATTTAACGCATAACACTGTTTGACATTACAACATGGAATTTGTGCATTATGCAAGACAGTAATTTTCTGGTTCGTGGTTCTGAAAATATCTGGTCCATGACTAAGAATCATAATTGTTACTGGTCCATAAGTGTTATAATTACTGTGACTGATGTGACTTCTTTCACCGGTCAGAGAACCAGCCTAAATTATTAAAAACACATCGATAAAGACACAGAGAAGAGAAGACTTTATATACTGAGCTTTGATTTTTTTTTTTAAATATCATTTTTCCCCCACAGATAAGCAGCTTCCTTACCTAGGTCTGCATAATCTGGGTGTATTTTTATTTTTCCTGTTCTTGTCTCCTTGGTCTGCTTCTGTCTTAAACCATTTTCCTAGAAAACAAAATGACAGCAAATAACAGCACAGGTGTTATAGAAATCTATCTCCTGCTGTTCTCTGCCAATATTCTCAAAAATACAAAAGCTCTTATCAAATCATCGTCGTGTTATAGATACACCTGAAGTATCATCAGAGTATGCCTGTCTACTGAACTTTTAGGTCAATTCTATTAATTTTTTTTCTTTCCCCCAAAAATGGCTGCTTCGAATTCCCCTTGGCATTTCATTGTCACAACAAATGACAAAACATTGTGCACAATTAGTAATTTGGGACTAAAACTACTTTAACTTTTTTCTCCATTCTAGAGATCACAGTTTGCTATATATTGAGTACGTTTATTGCTAGGCTGTGGCATACATTTTTGTACAATGGGTCTGTCAGTGCATGTGTTTGACCAATTGTCCCAAGAAGCTCCAATAATTGGTTCTCGGGAGAAATAGGGACATGTCACAAGATGAGTTGGTGACAATAGCCTACATGTTGCTACAGGATACCCTCACAGTGATCTCAATGTAAATTTAAGTCTAGATCATGAATAGTTTTGTGTCCTTAAATGTTTCTAAAAAATAGAAGGATCAAATAAGCTTATAGTTTGTACAGAGACACTATTCCAAACGCTCAAAGTTTATGCAAAGCAAGGTTTGTGGAAAATGAGTGCATGCACCATAACAATTTAATGAGGCCTTTGCTAAGCCATGCATAAAGTGTCACAGGTGCTCCAACACATCTTCTGTTCCACTGACAACTACAAGACGCCAGGAATACTTTAAGATTATTGGACTGGTTCTGTGCAGAGAAAGAAGGAAGCTGTTGAGCCTCCATAGTTGATGTTCTTTTTTATTTCATTAAATTCTAGTACAAACATATCAGCAATTTATATTTTGGTTCTTGTTGTTTTTTTCATTACATCTTAATTTTTTTTAGAATTAAATACAATACAAGTAACTTTATGTCTTCATTGAGAAACCCCAACAATTAAATGTTTTTCAGTCAATTAATATGTATATTGTTTCCCAAGTTTATTCATGGGTGTATATATATATATATATATACATATATATAACAATTGCAAATTAAACAATATTATTAGTAAAAGCATATTTGAATATGCTGTTGATGGCAAGCCAAGACAATATGTAATGAACAAGTTCATAAAAGTCTAGGCTTACACCAATAAATATCACTTAGTATGAGAATTCAAGCTGTATGTACCCTCAGTGGTAGCAGGTTCTAGTTAAGAATTTTATGTAGGAAGTATATTTGTTCGCTGGCAGATGTTTCCAACATCTGCAAATCAACACATAATGTATATTTAATGATTATTGTTAAGAGCATGCACAGTTACTTAAGATGTATTGATCTACATTTTTACATCGTAATTCACTGACTGAGACTATGTCAAACATTTTATGACTCACTGAATGGGTTAAAAAAATACAGAATTTTAATTTTTTTCCTTCTGTTTCATCCTCTCTGTAGCATGGATTGCTGTTGGAATAAAAGTATTCTTGACATGATAAAAAGAAAGCACCTTAGTATGTTAAAACCAATTTAAAGGCACAGTTTGTGGGCTGGTATTTTAAAATCAGATTTTCCACAAAGCCCAAAAATGCGTATTATTTTTCTAACCCAATACAACTCTACAGGGAAACCTGCCAGAGGATTATTAAACAAGATTATCTCTACTCGTGTAGCACACATTACAAAGTACATCTTATTCTTATGTGCTTTGAATCACATTCTTCATTGTTAAAGAATTAAATTCATCTTTAGGCAACAGGTTTTTATAGACATCCTTTGTATTAAAGGCAAACAAAGAAAAGGTAACACAGACTAACGTATTTTTCCACAAAAAAACTGTACTGTATATCAAGAACTCTATAAATCTTTTAGGTTTCAGAGAGGTTATTTTAGGAGCCAAGTAAGTATGCATTCCATCAATACAAGATGGAACAGATGTTCCAAAGCAGTAAAATCAAGCTGTTTAGGGGCTTTGGCCATAGGATTCCAGGGATTTGTCCAGCCCCAAGGTAGAGGACAAGGAAACATGGGAATGGACAGCAGACAAGAATGAAATTGAAGAAAATGGTTTCCATCAAGAACGCATGACTGCAATATTATATGTCTGTGTTTTGGATGTTAAAAAGGTTTGATTGATAACTAAATGATTGTGTGACAGAAGACAGAAGTTTATAGTTAACGATAGAGGTAGGACTTGTTATTAGTAGAGTACCTCAGGTATCAGGATTGGGGCCCATACTTAACATAATATTAGAGTATGTCTTTTTGCAGATGATACAAAGGTCTGCAACAGGGTAGACATTCCTAGTGGAATCAGCCAAATAGCAAGTAATTTAAGTAAGTCAGAAGAATGGTCGAGAGTGTGGCCATTTATTTAATGTTGATAAATGGAAAATACTGTATTGGGGTGTAGAGTATCAAGGCAGATCTATCAGGGTGAAGTGTCCTGTCAGTGAAAATGGAAGAGAAGAAGAAGAAAATCAAGTAGGGTGCTGGGTTGTATAGCTAGAGGCTTTAGTAGCGGAAAGAGGTGGTTCAGCTACTTTACAGATAGTTGGTCAGAACATGGTACTAATCTAAAACTAGAGTCTTAGACGTAATATAAGGAAGTTGTTCTTTACTAAGATAATAATACATAAACGGAACATAACTGGAACAGTCTCCAATCAAAAGTGGTGGAGGCTAACAGAGTGAGGGAATTTGTCAGGCTCTTGACCCGACTCCTACCTTCCAGGGGAGCCCTCCGTCTGCCGCTCGCGCTGCGCCATCCCCTCTGTCACGGCCTGTGGCCGCATTGATCCATTGCGAGTCATGTCCCCGGCCTGGAGTTGGGCGCACCTCCCAAGTGGCAGGTGCGCATCTGGCTGCCGGGCATGTCTTGTTGAGGGTGGAGTGGGGGAGTGTAGAGAGTCATCCCCACTTCAATACAAGTCAACAGTAGGGGGAGGAGTCTAGGGATAGTTCCTGCTTCCCCTATAAAAGCCCCAAACACCATATATTGTGTACTCCTACCAGTTTGTTCCCTAAAAGCTATAGTACCTGTTGGATCCCTATTTAACCTTTTGACCTCCTGACTTCTGACCTTGCTTGTCCATGAACTTGGTGATACTCTGTTAACTCGGCTTTGGCTAGGTACCTGGACTTTGTGTTACTGTGCTACCCTGACCTCGGCTAACACCTGTACTCTGCTTTGGACTACCCTACCTTGGTGTAATTTTCTTCATTAAAACTACTGCCTGCTTTGAACCCTAAGAAAGCTTGTGGCTTTTCTTTTGTACTCTCTGCGCTATGCTCCACAAAGCCAACCACAACAGAATTTAAACATGCATAGGATAGTCATAAAGCTATCCTGAATTTAAGACAAGGTTATCTTTACACCAAGAAAAACTGGCAGACTAGATGGACCAAATGGTTCGTATCTGCCGTCAAAGTTTATGTTTCTATGTTTTCTACACAAATCAATATAGCGCTATTATAACTTCCATCATTCCAAAGGCAAAAAGGGACATATTTGTTTATTGGGTTATAGTCGGAAATAATACCTTAGGACAAAGCTTTAACACAACTTTTTATGTGACTTTGTGACCTAATTCATCTTACTGGGCTAAGGCATTTCTAAGAAGAATGTAACAATGTATACTGTATACTAGATAAAAAAATGTAATTTAGATTTGTTTTTGTTATGTTTATATATACATAATTGTGACTTATGTTGCAAAATACTCATGCCTTTCAGACATTCTTGTCTTCTAAAAAAGAGGGACTTCAGTCAGAGAAAGTAAGTCAGAGGGATTGAGGTACTTTAAAGGGAGACTTAAGAGGTATGCTACTATAGTAAATATGTAACAGCGAGATGGTTTCCCTCATATACACAACAGAAGATAAGAGATAATATTCAGATTCAGATTTTATTCCAAATATAGATAGATATACAGTGTATATATATATACGTACACACACCCACGGTGCTACTAGATTGGTATAGATAATGTATGCAGATCTAACTCCTTTCATTGACATTCAACAAAGTACTGTAGTACAAACCAATACAAACCCCAATGCTAAATCTGAACGTTTAAAAAAAATTGTACTTTAAAATTACTCTGGCGGGGCTAAAATAACTATTTCATGTATTTAGTTAACCAAATTAGAAAAAAGAGTTGACTATGCATTTAAAATCATTGGGCTTTGCAGAAAGTATTACAGTCACATCTGTGAGCTGTTGTGTAGTTTGAAGAAATGTACCCAGGGGTCTTGATAAATAATTCCAGCAAACTCCAAAGGAGGCAACTTAAATCACGTGTGCTACCGCATGCATTAATGGAGTGTAAATTACTAGTATTACTTAGCAAGAGTTTCAGTTTATTGATGGTAGGCAGGTCCTTGTGCTTTATTAACCTCTGTTGCAAGATCATTACTCAAGGCTTGGTCTGTTGCTATGTTTGGTGCAGAAATTAACCCCTTCGGATATAAAAATTAGTTTATATAATACGTTTTAAACTTTTAAATCCCCATTACCACAGTATTCAGGACACTACGTTTTTTTTGTGTGAGGTTTCTTTAATCTTAATGTACAGGGCCGGCCTTTGGGGGGTGCGACCTGTGCGACCGCACAGGGCGCTACACTCCAGGGGGCGCCGCCGCGCCCCAACTTGCGGCACCCGGCACCCCTCCAGAGACGGACAGTAATGTCCGCCGCTGGAGGAGCAGGCTCGCAAGGGAGCGGTAACGGAGGTCTTTAACAGACCTCCGGTACCGCTCCCTTGTGATCCGCACGGCAACAGCAGCTGTGCGCCGGGGTCTGTTGTCAGATCCCGGCGCACAGCACTGAAGCCGCGCCCACCGCTGCCCCCTGACCCGGAAGAACACAGAGAAGACAGGAGAACTGAAGAAGAGGAAAAGAAGCTGAAAGAAGAAAGGAAAGGTAGGGAAGCATTAAGTGAGAGTGGATGTGTGTGGATGAGTATATA